>JAZBGW010000517.1:0-24320 GCA_037464815.1 Mylabris variabilis | reverse complement strand
CTTTATGTATTTATTCACACTGTATAATTAAGTGATTTAAATTCATAATTTATAATAAATACAAAAAATTTCATACAGTATTTATCACTTCGATTAACATGTTTATTTGTAGAATTCGTCTATAGATAAATTTTTAAATATTTACTTATTTAACAATAAACAAAATCTATTTTTCTTAATTAAATCTATCTGGGAGAAATTACGAAGATTCGACTTTTTACTAATATTAGCATTATGACTTCATTCATTCATCCATTCACTCATTCTTGCTTCTAATGAAACTAATGAGTATTACAATAAAGTTCAAAGATCATTCTATATAGTGATTTAGACAAAAATACAAAAAAAATGCAATACTCAAAAATAACTCTCGATTTTAGTAGAGTCAAGAAGATTGAAGTCAAATAGAACACTTTCTACATTGCAATTAATACTTTCTAAAAAAAAATGCCGACACAGTATTAATTCATATTATATTAACTAATTAATGTAATCAATTATAGTAATTATGTAATAATCAAATTAAGATTTTCTCCATAATTAATACACAAAAAAACAAATAAAAATACAACGATGATCTCATTATGTCGATGTTATGTTATCACGACAGGGTGAATAATTCATCATATTTCTTTTAAAATTTAATCATAAGTAGACAAATTTATCCAAAAAAATTACGTAAAAAACACGAATAAAAAATATTTTTAGATTGTTGAATTTTGTGTTCCAGCTCAATCCCCAAAGTTTATCTGGCTTTTGTATTAATAGAAATAGGGCAGAATTTGTTATTGAAACATTTCCGTTATTGTTATACATATTTCATTATTTTTCTGTTGTGTATAAATTTAAATTAACATCATTACAACCACGATATGAATGCTTTATATTTACAACAGATAATTAGAGTACATCATGACTAAAAATAGCTATTTCAACCGGTTAAAACACCTGTTTTTTTCGTGGTTTTAATAATAAATAACGGCTGATTTTTTTTTGCTAGACAAAAGCACAAATGGCTTGGTGATATTCAATCGCCTAAACTACAATTTTCCTTTGAAGATTTGTTAAAATATTCAAAAATACTACTTACATATACCGAGAATGATTGGTAGTAAAATCCGAAATATGAACATACAAAAATAGTTGGCCATTTTTTTTTCGGGTAGTTAAATCTGCAAACAAAGAAGCAATTAGAATAAATTTACCTTGGAAATTTAACAATTATGAGAAATTCTTATTTTAATAATAAATTACACCTATTAGCAGAACTTCGTAGATCAATTATATTAATTAATAAAAACTGTATGATATTTGCATGCGTGCAATAATATTTCTTTCAATCTGATACATGTTGATGTAATTTTACTAATGTTTAATCAACTTTTTCCACGTACAGTGTAGGAAAAATTGTGAAAATGCACGCAAACATTACCATCTCAACAAATGTAGGATTGTCAGTGGTACAATTACTCCAAAATCTCAATAGAACCCCATTTGTTTAATTGTTAAGTTTTTGGACACCCGATCTTGGGGGCTCAAATTCTAGATTACACCACTGTACTTTTTTATTACCAAATAATTGGTGAAAATGTGCTTCTTTTGGATTGTAAAGTTAATGAATTTAATTAAAATTGTGGTGATTGATTTGATGTTATCAGGAAAATTTAATTAAATTTGCGGTCTTCTTTTAGATTTCATACAAAATTTATCAATTGATAAACATAATAATGGCATACCTTTTTTGAGGGGGCTATCTCCTACGTATATGACCAATTTGACAATATTAGCATAACTATTAATTAATTGATTATTATTAATTCTTAAATTAAATAATTAATTCATTGTTTATTTGACTGTATTGAAAAACCACTAAAAATTACGATTTTCTTATACCAAATTGCTGAAATTCCTGATAGACTGTCAACAACATACCACCATTCTTGTTAAAAGACAACTGACAAGAAATCCGGTATAATGACAGAAATAGAGATAATTGTCAATTGATTTATGCGAGATAGAAAAAGATAAGACCATTATTTATCAGAAACACCACTTACAAGTGGCGCTGTGTATATATTTGGTTGCATAACTAACATATACTGAATATCCCAAAATAATGTATACCGTGTGAAAATATATGTTTATTTTTTATTTTAATCTAAGATTATTACAAAAAAAAAATGGAACGTTATTTACAAATTACGGCATAACGACATTAATTCGAATTAGTACACTATTCGAGAGACAATTATAAAATCATGAATACAATTTATGGATCTACAAACGACACCATAATATATCGAACACCTTTCGTTACCAATAAACCTTCATGGTAGTGTGTTAACCGGCCTGGATGCATCAATAACCATCCAGGTTTAGTATCGGTAACACTACAATTATAACGTATGAAACGACAACCACCACCTTCATAATCAAGACCACGTTGATTTAATGCCAAATTTATTGTATATGTAGAACTGTCATGGTGTGGCCGTAAAAGTGGTTGTTCATCCGGTTTATAACGTACAACGAAATTCATCAATGATTTCGGTGGATCATGATAATAACCAATAAAGACATGCTCCTGTAATGGACGTACATATTTCCTTAAGAACTCCAACCAATGTTTATCCCATCCAACTTGATTCATATGTATATCACGTGTCGGTACAGCTTCATAACCACTCTCTAAACGTTTATCATTATTTGTACCATCGGACCATTGGCCAAAATTCTCCATCATATTGATTAAACTTTGACAAAAACTGCGTGTAACAATTGGGAACCAATAAACATCCGGACATGGTTGTAATGGTTTCTTATCTGGATTGAAATTCTCTGGATAATCTGGATGAATGTAACGTTCTTCCCAATCTAATGGATTATCGAAAATTTGATACATTTCCGGTTCAGTACGTGTAACATCAAATGTATCAGGATTGATTAAATGTCCAAAATCGATACGATTCGATACATACATAAATACATCTAAATTACGTAAATGTAAACAGAATGCCATATCGGCATCTAAATCACCTTCATTATAATTCAATTTTGTACGATCGTATCTTTTTAATAATGTTGCATTGACCAAATAACAATTGGCAATATACGGGACATTCCATAAGCCACTGAAATGATCAAAAAATAAACAATTAATTCCATGTGCTTGTACATAACAATGGAGACAATGACGTGAATAATAAAACTATTAAAGAAATAATAGAGCAATTATTTGACCCCTTTTGGCAAACTAAATTAACAACAAAAGAGACGAGATTTTTTTTTACTATTCATTCAATCATACGATTTTTATTTGTCTAGTAGTAATAGTGCGAATTTGGTTACTATGATTCTAACAAGAATTCTAACAATCGTTGTATATTTAACAATAATTTTTGTACCAAGTGAAACGGCCCGTGGTGGCGGCGGCGGTGGTGCCGGTGGACGTGGACGTGGAGGTAAATACAACCCTAAATAGATGAGACACTAATCTTTTCAAGCATGTTTAATGAAAATATTATACAGCAAAATCAGGACGTCGTGGATTATATCACTCACGTATGCCAGTTTTAATACAACACCGTAATCCTGCCGCTGCCAATTATTACGAAAATAAGGATGTAAGAAATACAAAATTTATTATTACTGCTATTATTATTAATAATATTATTTGCACAAAAAAAATTAGGGGGCCAGAATCGTCAAGGCCAGCCATTTTGAACAAGAATACATGCTAGGTAGAAAGATTACATTCTTTTGTATGGCACAAGGTGAATTTTTCGTATAAATTATTGAATATTTTTATTAGACTAAAAAAAAGAGAATTTCAGGTTACCCACGCCCGGAAATCACCTGGTTCAAAGATGGTATTGAATTGTATGCACATAAATTCTTTCAAGTACACGAATGGCCTTTAGGTAACGATACAATGAAAAGTAAAATGGAAATAGATCCAACAACACAAAAAGATGCCGGTTATTATGAATGTCAAGCTAATAATAAATATGCAATTGATATTAGAGGATTTCGTACAGATTATGTTATGGTCACTTATTAACAAAAAAGAATTATTATAATTTGGCACAAAAAGACAATAATAAACATTTTTCTAATCTTGTATTTAGATTAAATTTTTACTCTCCCCCTTGTTTATTATTATTTTGCTAAATTTATTAATTTGTTGTAATACAACAATTGAACTGAATTAATATCAATAGCTACGATTTATTAAAATATAGGGGACAATAAAACCAAACCAGTTGTCCCTTTGTCAATGATAATATTAACAACATAAACATAACAAAACCGCAATACAACAATGATGAAGCATACAAATTTTCGTTTAATCCTATTATTAATGTTGTTGTTACTATTAATTAATGATTGTTATGGACGTAGAGGACGTGCACGATCACGTTCAAAATCAAAGGTAACATATTTTTGTACAATAAATTAAATATATTATCATTCTATTATAATAAAACAGTTCCGGATTGGATTACCGATAACCGGAAAATATCGCGACCCAGAATCGGATCAATACTACAACAATAATAATGTAAGTAATTAATTTTAAATTTGATAAACGGTTTGATATTTTCGACTGATAATAGGGTGCCAAGATCACATTAGCTTCACACTTTGATTATGAATATGTTCTTGGACATAAAATCGTGTTTATTTGTGTTGCTCGCGGCCATCCACGACCACATATCACTTGGTATAAAGATGGTAGTGAGATCTTCACACATCTCTATCTAAATGTAAGTTGAATTGATTTAATTAATTTTCAATTAATTTTATTTAAACAATAAATCTAATGTAAGATCCACGAATGGAGAATCGGTGAAGATAAAATCAAGAGTAAATTAGAGATTGATCCAGCAACACAGATGGATGCTGGTGTTTATGAATGTACAGCTGATAATATGTATGCAATCGATCGGCGTTCATTTAAAACTGATTTCAGTATAGTTTTTGATTAAATTATACACGAAACAATATATAATTATTGTATAGTAGTCCTATTGACCAAATTGAAAATACTAAATGATAGAAAAGTTACTAAAGATATTACGCGGCGAAAAGTAGACTCCTATTATAATTGTTACAGCAAACTAAACGTTCTTGTTTATCTGCTGCAGTACTTGGTCTCTAAAATACCGAGGTATAATTGTTAACATCATTTTTACACAGACCTTACCGGCATATTAAAAATATCACTCGTTTTGAAAAGAAAATTGTCTTTTAATCTCAAATAATCAAGATAAACAAAAAGTGACAAGAAATAAATTTAAAACAACTCACGAACAAGAATAACCACAATCAAAATTCAAAATTTTTGAGGTTAGACATGTTTGTAAACATTGCACAGCAATCTGGTGGCACAGGTTCACCAACCTACTTTTTTGATGGGCGCGCTATTCAAAATTTTCAATTTGGTCAGTACGACTACTATACATTTGTTAAACTGATAATAAATAAATTAAGAATTTACCGTTTTTCATTATGTACAATATCCATATAATCATTAGAACGTGCATAGAAACCGTCTTTAGTTAATGCACCCCAAAAATTACTCCACGCTTTACCTGGACGTACCAACATCGGTGCTACCACTGTACGATTCTGTTCAATTAATAAACGTAAAGTATGCGGATTGTCTAGATGAGCGATTGAATCAATTGAGAAATATTCATCGCAATTTTTCAATAAACACTGATCCCTAAAAAAAATAATCGGATAGAATATTTTAATTATCGATTGTAATTTAAATTAATTTACAATGATAGATCACGAGCCGACCATTCAGTGATACCATCCTCAGGTTTGATTTCTTTAACACTTAAATATTCAGTACTATACTTGTTGACGAATTCTTTAACATGATTTGTATGGTATTTCATCTATAAAATCGATAATTATTTAAAAATTAATCGCTTTTAACCCATTAAACTTACAGCATTGTGAATAAAGAGATGGATACGTTGTTTAGGATATTGTTGTAAATAGATTTTATTTAATTGTTCTTCAAGAAATGGTGTATTCATCTCGATGAATAGAGCTAATAAAACAACAGGCATCTCATTAATTCGACGATTTGTTAAATCAATATAACCCTCTCGACAATGTTTGCAACCATCTATAGAATTCCATGAATTTGCTAGATAATTACTTAAATAATTTAGAGTAGTTTTCGAATAGCCATTTCCGTGAATTAATGACGGTTCAGTTTGATAAAGCGTATTTCTTAATCTGTAAACTTCCGGTTGTTCTTTCTGTTTTATTTCGATAACTTTAACTTCATCTGGAAATAATTATAGTTTAATAACTATTAAAAAAAATATTATTGGTATTCTACTTGAGACACCGTTAAGATTTTGGAAAATCTCGCTCTTATGGTCCAATTTGAATTTGGTCTTCTCGCGAAAATCTCGATCTAAATACGCTTTAGTAAAATACAATTGATCATCGTCTGTATCTTTGATTGTATTGTAGTTCAATAATTGCCAAAGTTCCGGTGCATAACCCATATATAGGCCGCTATTTAAGAAACGTTTTCCTTCAATTATATCGGGATATTGATTTTCTAAATTTGCATCCGGCCAACAATACAATTCAGCACTGAATAGGATGCGTGCATTGAATTTTTCAAATTTATTTAAAATCGTATCGATTGTATTTAAGAACATTACATCATAACCATCTGTGAATAATATAATACGATCTGTGTCATCTTTATACGGTTCAATTGCGTTTTTTAATAGATTTATTTTCCAACCACCGCCGGGATGTTGCATATCACCACCTTGCCATCGTTGGCCGAAACCTAAGACGTTCGGTTTGATTTTATATTGCCTTGTTGTGTAAAGATAACGATTGAAGCCATCGGTTTCCTCAGTGGCAACAGTAAAGACTAGAATTTTATCATCTGCAAATTTAAAAAAGACAAAATAAGATGAAACAACATAAAAATTAAACATGAAACAGAGACAGTTATTGTGATATCAAAATCTTTGTAATTTCCGGCTTGTAAGATAAACCGACAATTTCTATAAATACATCGCATATTAAAATGATGGTAATTCAATTAAATTTCGAATTTAATTGCAAATAGTAACATGTGTGTGCATATAAGATGATGATAATAAAAGAACCGTTAAGCGAAATTACAACATCTGCGATAATGAATTTTAATCAGTGTCCAAATATAGAAACATCTTTGAGAACTGGAACAATGACATAATCTGTAAACAAATCGAATTTCTGTGCGTACGTGACTCTTCTTAATGCTTCCTGCTACAATTACTTTACGATCATTTCTCAATTTAAACCACTATTAATATTTTCAAAAATAGAATTATTGTAAAATTTCAAAATTACTATTTTTTTACTTCTTTTTATTAGAAAAATAACTACATAAAAAAAAACACAGTTCTTACCCTTCAGATTTTCGGAAATTACGATACTCAAAGTACTTAAAATTAATAAAAATACACTAAAATAAGTCATTTTATATATTGGAAAATATAAAATGAAATTTTTAAATATTTCTAATTAAAAAAACACGATTAAAATTAACCCAAAATGAAAAACATCCCACCACCATCGAGTTCCTATGGCACTGAAGAAAATTTGAAGTTAACAAAAGAGAAAACTTAACAGAACAATGTCGCCAATAAACTAAAACTAATATTACTACAAATGACACCAATTACACAACTAAATGAAGCCCCCCAATTGTTTAAATAATTAGAAATTATTACAAATTTATCATAAAATTTATCAAACTAAATTAACGTTATCAATTTATAATTATTTATTAAAAAAATTCTTGTCTATTTTGTGATGTTGTAACCGCGCGAAATTCAAAATTCTTACCTATAACATTAGCAGGTGTTTGGAATAAGCTTTTGGTATCGATTTTACAAGTTTTACGATCAACGTAACATTCTTCTTCTCCTAGAAAATTGAATGGGAATTTATTAAAAAATAAGAGAATTTAATCAACTTTGTTACCGTTTCCAGATATTAACAGGAGAAGCATTTGAAACATAACAACGATGATAAACTTTATTGTAATCAACATTTCTCGATTTGACTCTTTTCTCGTTATAGATAAACGATAAACTAACGTAAAACATGTAAAAGCAACACCGAATTTTGTTTAGAAAACCAACGAACCAAACAATTGTGACGCTTTAACAGGACAAATAGTGGTGTTTACAAGTAATTTTTTTCTCTTGCAGGTCTTTCTCTTAAATTTTGCAATTACAATTCCACATTACAGTTAGTCAAATTTTTTTGTAGATGATGGTTTTAACATCATTTGGGATTCTAATGGAGCGTTCAGTTGTTAAAATTTGCAATACCTAATTTAGAGAAAGTGGTGATTATTAACTGAACCGTAAATTATCCTATATTTTTTCATCTATGTTTCAATATAATTGAAAATTAACAAATCGATAAAGAACTGGGTTGACAACACAACATATACGGCTTCTTTGATATTATAAAAATGTATTATTTAATTAGTACTAAATAGATTAAATGTTCAAGTCTTTGTTCGATTCCAGCACATTCTAAAACAAACAGTGATTTTGGAGAGACACACACAGAGAAAAAGAACAGAAATGCCACCGAAAAACGATCCAGAATTGATAGCCCTACGAAAAGAATTAGAAGAATTATACAACAATTTAAAGGTAATATAGATCATATTCAAATCTAGTAAAATTTGTAAATTGTTTGCTTATTAGGAAGAACAAAAGAAACAAGCCGATACAACATTAGAGAGTGTATGTAATGATGTAGCCGATGCACCCCGGGTCAAATTAACAACAAAGAAACTAATGAAAGGTCATTTAAATAAAGTCAATTCGGTGCATTACAGCGGTGATAGCCGTCATTGTGTTACCGGTTCATTGGATGGTAAACTAATCATATGGGACACTTACACTGGTAATAAAATGCAAATTATACCATTACGATCGGCATGGGTGATGAGCGTAGCGTATTCAGCGTCTGGTAATTTTGTCGGTAAGTTTTCCAAATTATTTACCTTATCTGTCTTTAATCCTTATATGAATTTAGCCTGCGGTGGTATGGACAATATGTGTACAGTATACGATTTAAATAATCGCGATTCGTCCGGTATAGCCAAGATGGTACGCGAGTTGGCTGGTTATGATGGTTTCTTGAGTTCGTGTCGATTCCTTGACGATAAAACCATAATGACAGGTTCCGGTGATATGAAAATGTAACAAAACAATTATTAATCAATGCGAATTACAAGAATTTTCTATATTTTTTGATAGTTGCCAATGGGATTTGGAGACTGGTCGTAAAACTTCCGATTTCATCGCCCATAATGGAGACGTTGTTTCAATCAGTCTGGCCCCGGATGGTAACACTTTTGTTACCGGTAGCGTTGATAAGACCTGTCGTCTATGGGATATACGTGAAGACAAACCGAAACAGACATTCTTCGGACATGAAGCGGATGTCAATTCAGTTTGTGTAAATTCATCAAAACACCACCAAATTTTAGTCCAATACATTCGTGATAATGATGATTTTTAGTTTCATCCGAGTGGTTATGCTTTCGTTACCGGTTCTGAAGATAAATCGGCACGTATGTTTGATATACGTAGTGATCAACAGATTGCCCTATATAAACCACCAACAGCAAATAGTGGTTTTACATCGTGCGGTTTATCAATCAGTGGACGAATTCTATTGTGTGGTTCGGATGATAATAATGTTCACATGTGGGATACGTTGAAAAATCAACATAATGGTACCACGATAATTTGATAATTGTCAAAATCTAATTTTGTTGTATTTTAGGAACATTATCAGGTCATGAGAATCGAATAACTTCATTATCAGTGGCCCAAAATGGTATCGCTGTTGTAACATGCAGTTGGGATCAAACTGTACGAGTCTGGGGTTGAATTGTTTCATTTCACAACATGCCCCTCATCCTAATTTATGTAATTGTAGTTGATAGTAATCTTGTGATTATGGCAATATTAAAATAAAATCATCATTTCTTGCACTAAATATTTTATCATACAGAAGCTTGATTTATTTCGCCAAAAAGTCTTGAATACTTTGGTTGAAATTTTCTAGAATTAAAAGACGAACACATACACACAAATTTCGCTACATTAAAATTATAAAAAAAGATTCTTTGACTAGATCACAGTATGACTATAAAAATAGACGAGTTTACTACAGTTTCGTTGAAAATAATAACAAAAAAAAAATACTACATGAGATCAAAAAAATCCCCCCGAAAGTTAACATTGAGATATTTGAATTAATAAAGAATGTAGTGCTATTGCTCCAGTTTCTTTTGTACTCCATTCAGGTGGATCACGGGATGATATCGAATAAGCTCCCGGTTTTACCAACAACTGAAACGCTACATGAGCCTTCTGGTTATTCTTCTTCAACAATTTAAAACCATTATTATTACACGATTGTAATGTTGGATAGAATACAACTTGAACATCATCCTCTTTTTGTACGACTAAACTACCCCATTTAGCTTGTTCTAACAAATAAAATCATCGATAATTGTACCATTGATAATTGATATAAACCCAGGTCCACACATTGGTCCCAACGTTGGCCATGTATTGTCGGTTTTTTAACCGAACATCAAAGGAGTTGGCGCCAACGTTTATCTAGCCACCTGAACTTATCTTATTCTAACTGCATCCGTTTAATAAAATTACTCGGCCAACATTTGCACTAATGTTGGGGCCAATGTGTGGAGCCGGACTAAAAATTAAAATACCTTTGGTTAACGGTTGGCCACGATCAAGAATTGCACGTACATTAGCAAGTTTTGTTGAATAGAAAGCTGTATGCCATTTATCTGTACTGATATTCGTTGATGTTTTCAATGGGAATTTAACCCAACCTAGAATTTCATATAATTACAACAATATTATTTAGATCAATCTTAAAATTACCTAATAATGAATTATCTTTGTCGTTATTAGTTTGATTTCGACTTTTAACACAATTACAACAATAACAAATTGGATCTTCTGTTTGAAGAAAATAATAATCAGGTAATAATAGACGTTTTTTAAGATTTACACAATCTTCTTTAAATGTACAAATTAGTGATTTTAACGGACTATTTGGTGTATTGTTACTATTATTATTATTAGTATTATTACGTAAAGTTGTCATAGATGATGTCATACTTGTACTTGCAGTTGGTATCGGTAATGTTAATTTATTATTATTATTATTACAACGTTCCTTTTCACAACTCTCTAAATCAGCTTTTTCACATTCAATCAATGATTGTTTCGAATTCTCCTCTAATAATTCACAATTATTTAATATTTTAATCTGTTGACATTGTCCATATAGATCAAATATTGCATACATTGATTGTGATGTTGTTATTTGAAATAAAAATGGTAATAGATCATTTTCACAATCATTTATAATTAATTTTAAACCATTATTTGTTAATAATATACTAACTATATCACCAATTATTAAATTACCAAGTTTTTGTCCATAATTTGAACGTTGTTTAATACCATTTATTGATATCCAATCATTTGCTATAATACAACATGGTGATTTAAAACCTAATGCATTTATTGGTAAATTTAAACGTTCAGGTAAACCACTAACAATACCAATAATTATAGATGATTGCCATTTGAAGTCTAATTGTTCGATAATTATTGAAACTTTTTTATTTATTTCTAATGGTGGTTGGACGATTACAACACCTTGATTATAAGATGCAACACGTCGTGCTATTGTTTTATTATCAATTAATTCAATATTACGTCCATGATTCTCATGGAATTCGTAATAAATTGGATTTTGATTTTGTTTAGAACATGATGGTAATAATTCATCTTGTTCTAAACTATCTTGTAATTGTTTAATTGGTTGTTGTTGTTGTTGTTGCTGTGGTAATTTATGACTAGTTACAGCAATAGAGTTACATGCACCATTTAAATCAATTACAACATATAATGTATCTGATAATTGTGGAAATGTTAAATTAATCTCTTCACTATTTATAAACAATTTTATATAACCATCTTGTGTACGTAGAATACCAATACGATCACCGGGATTTAGCCAATTCAAACTTGGTGTAAATAATTGTAAAATACGATTCTTATAACGTAATTCATTACCAATTAAATAACACGAATCAATTGGTAATTCACCATTATTTAGTGATGGTGATTGTTCAGTTAAACCAACAATTAAACTACCAGCTAAATGCGATACGAATGAAATCAATGAAATTTCATATAATTCATCAATTATTAATGGTGTTGCACTTGAGATTAATGTTGATTTTATATCATTAGTTTGACGTTTTGCTAAACGTCCACCATCAATTAACGTTATATTCTTACTATGATATTCAGAGAAAATATGTAAATCTGTTTGTATAGCAGTCGATTGTATTAAATTACTAGTTGTTGTTGCTGTTATATCTGATCTTATACAATTCTCTTGGATTCTCGTTAGATTCTCCCTTGGTAATTGTGCTAATGGTGTTTCACATGGTATACTAACCCGTGCACATTGTCCATATAAATCAACAACAGCATAAATATTATTATTTGGTACAATACATGCTGGTCCTTGTGGTACACCATCACGATAAAATTCTAAAATCTTATCAGATGTACGTAATATACCTAATTTAACACCAGCTTGTAAACTATCTAAATCTAATGGATAATTATGTTTTATTGTTTGACTATTCTCCATTATTGATGTACCACTCAACATCCATGTATCACGTGATAAATCTGTTGCTGTACTTGGTAAAATTATATCATCTGGACGTACAGCTGTTACACCTAATTCTATACTACCTGACCAACGATCAACAATTGTATCTAATATAACTTCAAATAATTCTCCATCACGTAATGGACGATTTGAAAAGACAATTGCATCATTGAATTCAGCTAATGGACGTGGACGTAATGCTGTTAAACCACTATTAACAATACGAGCATTCTTACCATGAACATGATGGAATCGCAAATCACTAAAATTCGATAATTTCATTTAAAAAATTAATTATACCAGAAAATCGCCAATAATAAAACCTATACAAAGTTATATTTGATAAAGTTGAATTCAATGTATCCGGGGAGCCGCTACAATCGTACATGTCAACAATAGACGCTTCGACAGCTTGTCCATACAAATCTTAAAATTTATTTCAAATTAGATCGAAAACAATCAAAAATACAGGGTGATTCCAGAGACGGGCCATTAAAAGTAAAATAAGTTCTAATTGATGAAAGTTAATGAAACTTGTTATGTCATTGTTTTAGGTCTCCTCCTTATATGGGGTAGTGCACCCTACTCTCTTATTCTAAATAGAATGGTATATTTTTATTGCATATTTGAGTTGCTTGATGAAATCGAAGGGGACGTTGATAACATGATCTATGTTGATAACATGTCTAGTGTTGAAAGTTTTTCAGATATTTCAGCTTTTAGCGCAATTTTAAAATTTGCATAGTTTGATTGAAAAATTCATATTTTTGAAGCTATAACATTTAAAGCGTTGAAACTTAGAATTTAAGTGGTAAAAATGATATATTTTTTACCAATGTAAACAGAATTTAATAATCTTTCAGTGTTTGGCTGAAATATTGTTTTCTTTCAGGCAATTTTCTAACTATAATATCTTGCTTATTTTAAATGGAACACCATATTTTTCTTTATACGGTTTGATAATTTTTCAGTTATTTAAAATTTTCAGTTTCATCCAATCATCAATTTTGAAAGAAAATTTATTCTAGTCTAGTCGCCTGTGCTAAACTAATTCAACTATAATGAAATGCATAGAAGGCTTAGCAAAATGACATTAATTGTCACAATTGAGGTTAATATTGATTATTCTACATGCATTTTCTACAACTTTTGAACATTCTGCATGCAGAAGAAAAGAATATGATTTAATTAATTATCAATTTCTTCCATTCTTTTTCATTAAACTAGTCGAAAATTAATTAATTATTTTCACGTTAATTGTGACAATTGAACTGAAAGTTGTTTTCCTAAGCCTTCTATGTTTTACATTTGCTTTCAGGGGAGAAAATTAGATGAAATTGAAAATTTTGAATAACTGAAAAATTATCAAAGATAGGTATAGGGAATGCTAATACAATCGATGCAGAATTGTTTTCTCTATCTATTCGTATAAATAAAAATGTGCTATTCCATTTAAAATAAGCAAGATATTGTAGTTTAAAGATTGCCTGAAAAAAAACGCTGAAAGATAATTAAATTTTATCTAGATTGATAAAAATTCATTATTTATACCACTTAAATTCTAAATTTCAAAGCTTCAAGTGTTATAGCTTCAAAAACATGAATTTTCCAATCAAACACTGCAAATTTTAAAACTGCACTAAAAATCTAACTATCTGAAAAACTTCCAGGGCTAGATCACGGGTCATGTTATCAGTCCCCTTCGATTTACCATTCCGTTTAAAATAAGAGAGTAGGGTGCACTACTAGAACAACGAAAATAATTTCTAGATAAATTTTTGGGGTTATAACGTCTATATACCAAATTCCATCAACTTCCACTAACTAGAAGTTCTTATACTTTTAATGGCCCATCCTCTTGAATCACCCTGTATTTATGAGATTCACCTATAACACCGTAGACTTTTTCCGGTAGATTTATAGCAGCAATACCTTGATCAATTCCATTAACAAAAAAACGTAAAACACCATTATCTTTACGTACAACACCAACACGATCACCAACTTGTAAACGATCCAAATTAACACCATAATTTTCTAATACAATTGTACCATTATGCATAATACCACTACCAGTCATCATCCATGTACCAGAACGTACATTTGTCATTGTAAATGGAAATTCTAAATCAATTGGATTATGTGTTGTAACACCAATTTCAATTGAACCAGCCCATTTTGTTACAACACGATCTAAACGTACTTCAAATAATTCATTTAATTTTAATGGACGTGCTGTTAATACAACACCATTATTGAAATCATCTTTTGCATTTGGACGATGTGCTGTACGTCCATTATTTATAACTTCAGCATGTGCACCACAATTTGGATGGAATGTTAAACGATCATAATATTCAGTTAATTGTTGTGATGATGAACATTGATCTGAGATGAAGATTTGTTGTTGTTGTTGATGTTGATGATTTAATTGTTGTTGTTGTTGTTGTTGATCACGTGTATTCTTTCGTGTTATTAAATTCTGTTCTTCACGTTCATCACGTTCAACTATTGATACCTACAAGAATTGTAATTTTAAATAATAGAAATAATCAAGGCCTGCTAGATTTTTCAGCTCAACGCTGTCTAACAAGCTTGTACATTTCTTAAGAATCTTAATAAGAAGTAAATGTTTGAGAAAACGCCAAATTTGGCCGCATTGGCGCTAGTTACCACCGCATTAAAAGAAATAGTAAATATTTGTATCTCTATTCTACTCTCATAACTTTTCACAGTTGAATCACGCAGTATGAGTAAGATAGAGATAAAAATACTAGGTAGTTCTTTTCTTGCGGTAGTAACTAGCGTCAATGTGACGAAAATTGGCGTTTTTTCAACAGCAGCAAATCAGATCAAATGCACAGGCCTGTTAGACAGCGTTTAGCTGAAAAATCAAGCAAGACTTGGTAATAATTAAATTTTTGTAATAGACTTTAGTTGTCATCCCGTAAAGATCAATAACACCCCATACAACTGATGGTACTCTTTGAGCAGCTACACCTTGATCTAAACCATTAATAAAATAATGTAGATTACCATCAGGTTTACGCATCATACCAACACGATCACCTTCACTTAATTCATCCAAATTAAAATCACCATATTCACGTTTTGTACCTTTACCATTTGTTAAAATACCACAACCTGACATCATTATTGTACCACTACGCATATTTGTCATTGTTGCTGGAAATACTAATGTATTAGGATTGTGTGTTGTTATACCCATCTATATAAAGTATAAGATTAAAAAAAATTAATATGAAATTAATTATATGTTAAGAAAATTACTTCAATACTGCCACTCCATTTGGCAACAAGTCGATCAATACGTATTTCAAATAATTCACTATCACGTAATGGCCGGTGTGTCATTACAACACCATTATTGAATTCGTCTAAAGGTCGACGACGTTCAGCTGTACGATTATTATTCGATAATTTCACTAATGAACCACAACGATCATGGAAACGTAATTTATCAGGACGTGGTGTAGCTGTCTCTTCTGGTAAACTTAAACTTTCAATATTTTAACAAACACTAATTTATCCACAAAATAAACCAAAAAAAAAATTCATAAATATATATACCTGACATTCATATCCATTCGTATATCAAGACTATTACTACTACTCATGCTTAATTCACTCAAATCACCACCTAATGTAACATTTAATATATCATTATCAATTGCTAATACTGAACTACCGCTTAAACAATCATCATTGTTATGTTCGCGCAATGTTGGACTTGTTATACTGACTTGAACACATTTACCATAAACATCGACAATTGCATAAACAACAGGTGGTAGATTTTCAGCGGCAACACCTTGAGATTCACCATTCACATAGAAAATCAAATCACCCTATAATTATTAACTGTTTGTTAATTATTAATTAGAGAATATACATCGATAATAACCTCAGATGTTCGCATCAATCCTACACGATCATCTTGGTTCAATTTATCTAAATCAGCACCGTATTGTTCAATCATACAATTACCATTTTTAAAAAACGACGACGCTGCCATTATCTAAATAAACTAATTAATTAATTGAATTTTAATGTTTTAATTTGGAAATTACCCAAGATCCTGGTTGTATTTTCGATGAACATGGTGGAAAATCAAAATGTAACGGATCACAATCTACAACACCAATTTCCAAACTACCCGACCACGAGTTAACCTAAACAATACGATATTTTAATTATCTAAATATGTTTGTAATAAATCATTCACCTTTCGATCAATTTTAATTTCAAATAAAACATCATTCAATAGAGGTTCAGCAGTGATTACTAAACCATTATCGAATTCACTTTGATCACGAACAGCTGTACAACTATCATTTAATAGGGTGATACGTTCACCGCAACGATAATGGAAGTATGCCATTCTGCTTTCAGGAGATTTTTACGATTTTTCATGAATTTTGTTTCACAATTAAAGCAGCAAAACGTGCCAAATTAAAGATTCACAAACATCATTTTCTAATAAACAATCTGTCAAATACTGAATAAACCAGCATAGGCAACAATAAAACAAAAAGACACTAGATCTCAGTCTATGATCTCAGTGTTGCCATTTATTAAACTGTCAAATAAATCAGTATAGGCAACATTTATACTAAAAGACACTATATTTGAATGTTACCGCATCTCAGTTTTCTTAATTCTAAGATAATGAAACACATAATCAAGCTATAAAAATCAAACGATCATTAAAAATATTGTTATTATTTTCTTTCTGCAGGTTTATGTATATAAATGACTTGAGTTTTGATATTTATAATTTAATAATCAATTACTTTTATATGTAAGTACATTAATTGCCTGCGCTGTATATTATGGTAAAAAGCAGTATAGCCAATACACCCCAAAAAGCCCTAGGCCCTAGCTTCTATTGCTTCTAATGTCCACCAGAAATATTTAGTAATTCAAAGAGTTTGTTGGTGTTTGAAGATTAAAAACGTTAATTAGATGATTATTTTTCTGTTTTTTCTCAATTGTGATGATTAAAATTTAATTCAAAATGCTCAAAATTGTGTACAATTACAATATTCGTTGTTTATTTGATGGAATAAATTTTGTAAGATTAAAAAAATTCGCTAGAAATCTTTCTTATATACAAGGCCAGGAACCGGAGCCGAAAATTCGGGAATACTTCTATTATATCGATCATCAGGGAATGGTAAATATTGAATTTAAGTTGAAAAAAAAATAGAAAGAAATTGAGGTTAGGTTCAAGGGACTTAACCTCAAAATTTCAAGTTTTTTAAACCAATTGATTCCTTTTATAATTTAGTTGTTTTTAGATGATTCCAAAATGAAGAATTTCACATCATGTTTGAAAGACAAGAAATTTTTAAGGTTCTTCTTCAAGCAATTACGCCTAAACAATTTGGATCGTTATACTGTTGATTTTCCGTATATTTCAATTTGTGGTAAAGAACGTAATTATGTACGTTGCGATGATTATCCGTTTGTTTTTACACATGTTGTACTACAACAACAAAACCATCTTTTAGCGTACAATCATGCTGGTGATTTGTTAACATTGAAATTTGAACCGGAGAAGATTTTTATGTTACCGGAAACTGGTAGAGTTTATCATCCAGCACCGGAACGTGCCGGTGGTATTGGTTTAGTGCGTTCAAAATTGGCGATAGAGTTCAGTAAAGATTTTCGATTTGATAATGGTGAGAATCAACCACCGACACATTTCCGTTATGGTGATGTTTTATATCAATTGGACACAGATTGGTATTATGAAGTCATCAATAATCGACACAAATAGTAGAATTGTTGATATTTTTAAATAAAATTTAGTTATTGATAATTTTAATTTAATTTCAGGACTGATTATTTTCGTGAAATTGTTTGACAAACAGTTGGTTCTATTGTATACTTTATCATCACCATTTTATTGTTTGTTGAGGATACGTTTACCTTTTAAAACATTAACAAATTGTGGCCAGAGCAAGTCATCATCATCATCATCATGGTTTCTGTTTTCGTTTACTTTTGTTTTTCTATAGAGAAAATGACTGTAATTAGTTTGGTATTTGTTGAAATTCATAACATCTACCCTATCTTGTTTTACAACAGGTGGTGCACTCTGTGTTTTATTCTTGTTTGTTTTATCCTTATTAAATTTCTTCTTTATATTATCGATTAAATTCTCAATTACAGGTCCTGAATATGACGGTGGTGATTTTGATTTAATATCCTGTGAGTGTCTCGATTTTTTCCCATCATTTTTTCTAATTTGTACTGTTATTTGATTTGTTGGTTGTTGTGGTTGTTGGTGATGGTATAGTTGTTGTTGCGGTTGTTGTTGTTGTTGTTGTTTATTCTCATCATCATCATGTGAACGAATTCTTACTCTATTTCGGAACATTTTACGACCACGTAATGATAAATTCATGCCTAAAAACGGTGGTGTTCTTGGATAATTCTGACGATAGATACAATCAAACAAACCGGTGTCAGCTTGAGGATTACGTCTCCTATCCACAATTACTACAATATCCATAATAATAATAATAATAATAATAATAATAATAATAATTTTTAGTACGGGGTTGCTTTTTTAAAAGTACCTAATTTGCATTAAACTACTATTAGTTGGAGGACGATTCGAATAATAATATAAGGATTTGTAGGGGAGTCCCCAGAGAACATTTTAGCAAAAGTAAGACCGCGGAGCTCATTTACAAGTTGGTCAAAAAAACTACCTTTTTCCGGCAATGGCGAAATTTTCACCAGCCAGCTATATACGTAAAATGACTTGAAATGATTCAAAGATCCTCGTAAAATAGGTTTTTTTTGTGTTTCCGACCACTGTATTCTGAAAAAAATAGGAATCATTTTTCTCGAACATCGATCGTGTTCTTTTTTTATCATAATAGGTACGAGAGCTTTGTTTATTTTGTTTATTTAAGAAAAACATAGTTGACATTGGATTCTTATAAACAAATAAATGTAGGCGATTTCTATTAGTTTCAATAAAAGGTAGGGAATCAAAGAAAATTGTAAAATCCAGATAACCTCATAGATAATAATAATAATAATAATAATAAGGCAAAAGAGAGTTCAAAATTTCAACGCAGCTACCCTAATATTGCTTACAACCGTCTTAAATGTTCTAGAATTGCGGCTTTTTGAAGAGATGCAATTTTCATTATTTAAGGTACATTTAGACGATAAAGTTTTTGTTTACGAAATCTGCTAAACTTGCATGTTTAGCTACTTAAAAGGTGTTTACACGGTTAAACACTACTAAACTTGCAAGTTTAGCAGGTTTCATAAACAAATGTTTCATCCTCTATCTGCACCTTTAGAAAATATCGAGATTTTTTTTTCATTTCTCTCCTTTGATGTAAAAAAACAGATTATAAATTATTTGTAGGCATTTGTTTACATTGGAGTCACGTATTTATAAGTAGATTTTTTTTCTTAAGCAAGTCAAGCTACAAAGTTCTGCTTTTGCTGAAATGTTCTCTGGGGACCTTCCTAAAAATCCTTAAAGTATGATTCTAATCGCGCGCCAACTAATAGGAGTTTCATACGAATTGGGTACATTTACAGCAGCAACCCGGTATTTTTTTTTTTAAGAAATCACCTTTAATTAGATCTTCTAAACATTTGGGGCACATACGTTTCGTTACACTGGTCGACCAGGATAGATCTGGTGAGCAATTAATTTCAATCAACCATGGCTTAAAATCTTCAGTTATCATAAAATCAGCACCGTACAATTCGAATGTATTCGGCCGGCGATCCATAACTTCCTGACTAGATAACATTGCACAAATTATACTTTCTCTCATACCTGGATAGATGGTTTCTTTCCATTTAGTCGGATAGCCTAATTGTGTTAAATATACTTGGAATGTGTGACAATCCCACATGTTATCTTTTGGTAATAATTCATTACGATTATGTTCGTTTGTATATTTACATTGGATTGAATGATTTGTTAAATGTAACGATTCATGAAAATTGTCTAAATTGAATATTTGACTACTGAATCTTAAATAGCAATCCCTACAATTTGAAATTTATAATTTTTTGTTTAATATAATTTCTAATATAATTACCGATACATCCAGATCACTAACGGTTGTGTATTTGTAACGAGAAACCATTGCCTTACATCGAATTTTGTTTGATAAATTAATAAAGGCCGTTCGATATATTTTTGTACAACATATTTCAATTTTAAATTAACAATCTTCTCAACAGCTTCAATACTTTTAATCAATTGTATACCTCTACCACGACATTTATTACCCGGTTTTAATATCCAAATATTCTTTATACCATCAGCATTTATTTCTGGACAATATTTTTGTAAATCGGTTAGTAGTGTTTTGGATTTTTTATAAATTGTAACAATTAGCGATAGTTGTTTTGGTTGTTTTATAATTTTCGAATGACCATGACAGATTTTATAATAATTCGATAAGAATTGATCCCATTCATGGTCCCATACACGTTCATAATTCTTATCAATATCATGATGTTTCTTGAATTCGAGCAATTGTCGACAACGTTCATAGGCAAATTGTAAAACACTGATTGGTACATCACCATCGATTGATTCGATTAAAATACAATTACGAGCACGTTCATAAGTCTCAACCAACCATTTTAATAGACTTGTACAGGCTGTTTGGCGGAAATCATCAACGAACATATTGAAATGATCCGGGAAGCCTACAATTATTGTTAATTGAGAATTAATTAATTTTATTTTAAATACAATATCGATACCTAGAACATAACAACGTGGAAAATTCACAGAAGATACACCAGCTTCTGTATACCAATAGGCTTGTTGTAATAGTAGTGCTAAACCTTCTTTTGATGCAAATAGTGATTTACAAAAACGATTCATGATTTTATCGGTATTAGCACGATGGACATTATCACTTTGATCTTTACGTGAATGCCAATAGAAATCAATATCGCAATTTCGTAACATACGTGACAAAATTGTACGTTCACATTTGTCATTGTATGAATTGGGTGATTCCCAATCTTGCTTCTTTGGTAGATTAGCTATTAGATCTTCAGTACTACTATGACCACTTAGATGGTTGCGAGTAGGATTTGGAAAATGGACGTCGAATTTTTCAACCCAATTACGTTTCAATAATTCATGTCGAATGATCGCCCAACCACCTCTAATTGTAAATACTTTATGTTCTTTCAATGCTTGTTCAACAATTTTCCGTAATTCGGCTAATTTCTCTGGTGTTAGTTGAAATGTATATTTGTTCTCAATACAACTATTTGAACGTTTCATTAGAATTGTTGTTTGATTCGTTGTATTCGTTGTTTTAGTTGTATTCGTTATTTTAGTTGTATTCGTTGTATTCGTTTTATTGGTTGTATTCGTTGTATCATTATTATTGTTATTATTATTATTAACAACATTTTGAGGTAATTGTGTTTTTGATCTTGGTGTTGATGATAATGATGTTGTTGGTGATGTTGACATGTTTGTTATTGGAATATTTGTGATTGTTTGACTATGTACTAATTTTACATTTTTCAATTATTTTGACATTACCATAGACAACTTATCATTTTAAACAACCACATTTTTTTTTAAATACAATTTACCGATTTTACAAGTGACTTCGATTGGAACACCTTTGGTAATGCAACAATTCCTCTATTTTATAGATAATAGAACTCACATTAACCCATTTAAAGATTGAGTTCATAGTGCCTGTTACTGGCAAATACCAAGGCAAAAAAGAGGTACAATATAAGGAAATACAACAACCACCACATTTTTTCCATAAATTTAAATTAACATCACTTGAGCATGATTTGTAACTCGATTAATTCTTATTTCGCTATAAAAAGGGTGGAAAAAAAACAAGGGACAAGAAATCGATAATTCTAATTTTAATCAACAAAATATACATGTAATGGAATCTATTTTTAAACTTGAACGTGTTTAAGTATAATAAAAAATACGGAAAAATAGTTTATCATGCTGTGAAAGTTATAATGATTCATTAAATCAAGAATAATCGTGACTCAATATTTTGTATATCAAATCTCCGCCTATATTCATACTTTAGCCTTTGTTCCTTCATATTATTTTAGATATCGTAAAATGAAAAAAATCCTAAATCTATAATAACGATATAACTCTAATCATTTATTATCTAGCTATTTTTAAGATTCTCCATCATTATGCAGAGTATACATCGATAATTATTCCTGTTCTTGATCATAGATTTGATATAGCTTAGTTTATTCTCTACTTTCACCATCACACGAAAAATCAGCCAAAAGTTCAATCTTTTAATAGGAATTAAACGGTCGGTAATTAGCGCCAGTTATCTGCATTACCGACAAGCTACGGCTCTAATCCATGGCCAACTACGAGATTAATTGTACTTAAATAATTACGAAACTCCCAATTTGACAATAGTCTAGAAAAAAGTACAATTTAAATAAGGGACTACCTAAAGAAAATACATAAAACAAATATTGAACGGTTCGACATTGGTGTGGTGTTGAATGATGGTGTATGGTCACCTTTATACAATAAACTTGATCAGCACGTTTTAGTTTACTATCTGGTACACATGTAACCATGGTATATTTTAGATGCGCATTCAAGCTAAATTGGCACGTGCAGTCACTCTACGTTGTCATATCAATTAATTTGAATATTAAATAAAATTATTATTAGTATTTAGAATATATATTAAGATTATATTGAAAGTTATAATAATAAATTTTTAACAATTTTGATTTTTTAGCATAATTTGTAAGAATAATTTGAAAAATAAATGATCTAAGAATTATTACATTGGCAACAGTGTTCATTTTATACCATACTATATTATGCATTGGTTGGTTGTCAACAAATTTTTGACATTTGACAATATCAATATGGCGCCCGGCCCGTTGCTGGTGCATCGTATTTTACGTGCATTGAATTCTTAAATTTGTGTTTTTTTTTTGAATTTAAATAAAAAGTGAACAAAAAATAATTGTGTTGTGTTCTATTTTTTATTTATTACAATTTCCGGTAATTATATTTTATAAATTATTACGTGTTTTAATCACTGGAGAAAAATATTGGAAATTAAACAATTGATTAACTGTTTATATGTGTGTGTGACTGTGTCGTTTCTCCCGTCCATATTTCTCTGTCCAATTTTTTAAGTTGTACACCTTCGAATATACAAATACATTACAGATACAAAACACACTACTACATACACATAGACACAGGTACACACGTATCAGATTGATTTAATATTATTATTACGTAGCCCACCTGAGGAATGTTGAGTATTTTTCTTGTATCTGTGTATGTATGCATGTGTGTGTATGTGTGTGTGGGTGATTTTATTGGTAAACTATTGATTTTCTTATTTTGATTTGATAGAAAGAAGAGAAATATTCAAATGTAGTAGAGAGAGAGAGATCAGTGTAGTGTTTATTTGGTGAATATTAACTGTAACTAT
>JAZBGW010000516.1:10371-20780 GCA_037464815.1 Mylabris variabilis | reverse complement strand
ATTATTATTACAAAACCTGGAGAATTCAACATTTAAATTAGTGTCACTAGAAATAAATTAATTTAGTTTAAATGTCCAGACAGTAGCCAACCAAACTAAACCAGCTATTGACCATAAAATTAGGCGTGTGTGTGAAGACACTCAATTAGTAGCCTTTGTATAATTAGCTCAACGATGATGATGGAATTAAACAGTAACAACAATTGGAATATATCCAGAAAATAAAATAGAGGAAAAAAGAACGGCACAAAATTACAAAGATTCTTGTTATTATGGTGATAGAGAGTATAGTAATAAATTCAACACGATGAGAACTCAATTAACTAACACCAAACTAGTGTATTGGAGTTTCAACAACATACCTTTGAGGAGATTATCAATAGAATTAGTGTACTAGCAGTATTTTATACATTTTGAAAATGATGTCATCCTAATAGATGATATAACTTTAATTACGTCCACTTTATCTTTTTTAATAACTTATTTTATGATCTTGTTACAAATGTACGTGTGTACAGTTCAACTATTAAAATCCAGTCGGCTTGACTTTCAACCGTTTAAAATGTTAGAATCACCTTTACGCTCGATTTTCCGTAGTGTCGAAAACTATGCAGTTTCATCTGTAGAGCCAGCTCACCAGATTTCATCGCAAAATGATTAGATTTATCTGTACAGTTTAAACTGTGCAAATAAATCGTTGCTTACTGACCGGGGCGGTTGAATCTACCGTTTAGTCAACATAAGGCGGGAATATGTAGAATAATTTATTAAAAGTTATGAGTCGGAATCACACTTTTGGCAGATTAGAATAAAATGAAAAGAGAAAAAAGTGAAATTATTAATAAAGTCAGAACAGAACTGTACAGATTTATCATTATCTGCATGGCGAATGAGGTATTCAGGTCGAATTTGGAAAATCGAAAGGAAAGAACGAACTGTACAGACTTATCGATTTATCGTTGTGTGTATGGGAAGCTTTGCATTACTTAAACCTTCCCATACATATAACGATAAATCGATATGATAAATCTGTACCTACAGTTCTTTACTTTCGCTCGAGCCAGATCGTCAGATGTAATCGAGGAATGACTAGATTTATCTGTACAGTTTAAACTGTGTAGACAGAGTCGAAAGCTCGCCTTTGGCAAAGTAGAATAAAATGAAAAGAGAAGCTGCATATGCTCAGTTAATTGAGCAATTAAAAAAATGAACTCAAAAATGCAAACAGAGATAATATTGTAAAAAAAAATTAATAACATTAGGAGTGTATGCAGAAAAGAGGCAAAAAAGTAGAATCATTACTACAGCCAGAAAAAAACTGTACAGATTTATCGTTGTATATATGGCGAATGGGGTATTCAGAGCGGATTCAGAAAACCGAAAGGAAAGAACAGAACTGTACAGACTTATCGATTTATCGTTGTGTGTATGGCAGACTTTACATGACTTGAACCTTTCCATACACACAACGATAAATCTGTACCTACAGTTCTTTGCTTTTGCTCGACCCAGATCGTCAGATGTAATCGAGGAATGATTAGATTTATCTTTACAGTTTAAACTGTGTAGATAGAGCCGAAAGCATTCTTTTATCAGGTTAGAACAGGATGAAAAGAGAAGCTGCATATGCACAATTAATTGAACAATTAATAAAATGAACTCAAAAATACAAGCAAAGATAATGTTACAAAATAAAAATTAATAACATTAGAAGTGTGTGCAGAAAAGAGCCAAAAAAGTAAAATCGTTACTAAAGTCAGAAAAGCACTGTACAGATTTATCGTTGTATGTGTGGCAAATTCAGATCGAATTTGGGAGTTTTTAGATTGCTTAAACCTTCCAATACACACAACGATAAATCGCTATGATAAATCGGTACCTACAGTACTTTCCTTTCGATTTTCCGTAGTGTGTATGGTTGAAATCCGTGCAGTTTTATCGCTCGAGCCAGATCGTCAGATGTAATCGAGGAAAGATTAGATTTATCTGTACAGTTTAAACTGTGCAGATAAATCACGATTAGAAATACCTATCAGTTCTCACTAGCTAAAAAACAGCGGAGACAAGGACAGAAATTCTAACGGTCTGAAACCGATTTTCCTCAGTATTCAGACCAAATCCGGAAAATCGAAAGAAAAGAACTAGATTAATTTATCGTTGTGTGTATGGCGGGCATTAATAATGACATTAAAAATTTATGTCAAATTTATAAAGCCTGTCGTGTAATTTGAACTGATCTATTACTTTTTGCTTCTTGTCGGTTGTACAATGATTAAATGATAAAATCGTTCTGTTGTATATGTGTGTGTGTGTGTGTGTTTTTTTCGCAGTTTTTTTCCTTCTTCTTTTCTTCATCTACATCAACGTTCTCTTTCTCCCTACACTACACTACCGGCCGTCATTAATTAGATAATGGGATTAAACGAACGATCAAGTGAAGCTATTATTTCGGTGACTTTTGGATAGATGGATCAGTATTTTCGTGTTCAGTGGAATGTCTTCTACTGATGTAACGGTTATCAATCAAGGCATTGTTAAACAGTAAACTTGAGCCTTTTCTTTATTTAGACTTTCGATCTTGTTGGAACGTAAAAGCAACTCTATAAGTTTTCATTCTATATTGCCAGTGATTGATAATATGATTAAGATGAAACTGTATTAAATAAACAACAATAGAAACTTCTTTATTGTGTCTATTCTTATCTAAACAATTTGACTTGTTTTTCGGTAATATGTATATCAAAAAAAAAAAAAAAATACAGCAAAGTAGTCAAGTTAAGTTAGATTGAGTATAATTGATGCCTTGTAGGATTCTATATTCTTTCATAATAACGCTGTCAAAACAATTTCAAATTTATTCTAAACTGGAATTATTAAAATTTCAATTTATATTAAAACATTCTCTAATGAAATTAATTTTTCTAACGTCAAGATCCTGTCATTATTAATTTTATATTTTATTTCAATTTTCTTAAGTTCGTATAAGTTTGATAATAGACAGTGACTTGATTTAACGAATATTGTTATCATTTACAACAATTTTAAAAACTAATTTTCGATATGCATCCAATGTTTTGAAATAAATAAAACAATTTAATCTATTATTGTATCTAAATCAAATTGAAAACCGTATTTACGTTTTTTCTAACTGACAATCATGATTTGTTGGAATATAAAATAGATGAGAAGCGTACGATACGTTTGATAATTAAAAAAAATCACACGTCTATTATTTATTTGTTTATCTATTTATGTATTTTGTATATCGAAACTAACAATAATTTAATCAAAATTTAGAATGCAAAACTGGACAAATACACAACAAATATAATATCTGTTTTTGTGAACACCTAGATAACGATCTATTTATATTCAAACAAAACATCCCCATTTTGTAAAATATTAGGGTTGGGATCGTTTATCAAAAAAAAGGAACCGTAATATTAAAGAGCTTTTATTGTGTAGTGTTAAGAAAATTCCCAATAGACTCTACACACTTTTGTATACTAGCCCCTAAAAATCTAGTTCTCATCGTTATGGACAATAAAGGACACAGTCTTCTCAACAATAACAACAACAACAATAACAAAATCTATGGTTAGTTGATGGTCTTTTCGATTGTGCCCACTATTCTCATCGATATCAAGGGATCACCCCCGACAGAGCCCCGTCATATAAACCCTTCAAATATTCTAAAAAAATTACTATTGAAAAATTAACGATGGATACTGAAATTTTTAAATAATGTCTATTAATATTTGTCGAAATATTAATAGAGAAAAGTCTCAAATTACCCGAAAGTATCGTTTACAAATCAATTTAATTAATCGTTAAAGATAGTGGAGATAAATTCGGCTTGTAATTCGACAATTACTCAAACTCAACGAACGAAAAACAAAGAAATTTCGTATAATCTTTCATATTAAACATAATTTTTGATATGTAATAGAATTAATCCTGTCATATGGACTTAATTTAGTGTGTGGAATCTTCTTGAGGCTGATTGTCTGACAGTTTGTTGCTTGACGGATCGACCAACTGACTGGATAGCCATCAATCTAAAAGTCTTACATGAAATTAGCAGATTTTTTTCGTTCGGTTAGTGTTGTTGCCATTCAAAATTTAACGATTTTGACGTGTAATAAAATATTAAATTATCATCACCATCATTATTTATTGTTTAGTAGTAAGTATTTTTATGGATGCGTTAAATTTTTAATCTGTCATTTTGGTAATTCATGTAGACATAAAATTCATAAATCAAGAATGAATTTAGATGAAAAAATTTACATGATTATAACTTTTCTATCATATATAAATATAAAAAAAGAAAAAAATTAATATAAGTTGGTTGTTTTTATATTTTCTAATTCGTATGTATATTAGTGAGCAATCATCTAATCATCGAAAAAATGTGAAATGATTTAGAGCATTTATAAATAAATAAATATGATGTTTTTGTTGAAGTTTTTTCGTTAATCGAATACTATTATATACCACGTACACACAAAAACTAAGTAATAATTATCTAAATTTGAATTTCTTAGAATATTTGATGAGTTGTATGACCAAAATAAGAAGCCATCTTATATTTAGAATTATAGGTTATTAAATTGATAAATTATAATAAGAGAAATTATAAAATAATAGTATCAACTTATACAGAACGGTTCATTTAATATGAGAATTTTTCCGATGACACACAGCTGGTGGATAGAAATTGACTCATGTCTGTTTCAGTACTTTTTTTTAGATAAACTAAACTGAAAGATTATCGATTAAATCAAGCAGGATACGGAAAACTAATCGAAAATTAAAACGTTCCTGAAGCATAATTTTCCAAATATTCTGTCAATTTTATTCCGGGGCATACAAAGCATACAAGAAAAAATCTGAAATGACGCCCTTAATTTTGGTTAAAAAAGCACAAAAATATGATGATTCAGATTGAAAATCAATTGAAATCAATGAAACCTTTACCTTTTTAATGATTCCAAAACAAAAATGACATAAGAGTAACAATAATATGTCCGAAAATTTTTAGTAAAATCGATATTTCAGGTCAAAAATGGACTTTTTTAAGTCGTCTAATTTCCACAACTGAGTTACAAAATTTATTAAAAACTGACGATTTATAACTTAGAAACGGATTTCATGGCAAAATTTAGGGGAGCGACGTGACAACTCGGACTATATTAAAGTGGCGTATCTGCAGCGAATTTTCTTACATGGTCACTTTGTGGAGTCCGCTTTACATTGTCCGAGTTTACATCCGATTTTTTGTTCCGAGCAAGTAAAACGACAAATTTGTGTTGTGTCTTTACACCATTCGATTTCTGGATCCGAGTTGCCATATCCGAGATTGGTTCCGAGTTTTGATCCGATTTTTGTTTTTAGAATAGAACGGCCTCTAATTCCATCCGAGTATTTGTTCGATTTACCAAAAAGTGTCATGCGCCATATGTAGTTTTGAGCATTTGAAGTTATATGCAAGTTGAGGCATGGCGGTAGCGTGGTTGTTTAGTGTCGTTTAATATCGACTTGTCTACAATGCCAACAATTTATAAATGTTAGCGATTGCGTACACATGCAACTGACTCGGATAACGTAAAGATGAAGCGAACCGAGATGAAATCGCATATAAAATCGAATACAAAAATCGGACAATGTAAAGAGGCTTTTAGACCTGAACATAGTCAGCCAATCGTAGCATCAGTATACTTTCACGATGATAACTACGGCGGTCCATTGTAGTACAAGATCGGTTCCCAACCATGCGCAATCCATAAGCGTCCCATTTAATACATAAACAACATTGTAAGGCTCAATAAATTGAAGAATTATTGTTGGAAAATAAAAATTTCACAAGTACTTCTATTAAAATTTGTTATTAACAGAAAGAAACAATGCACATTAATTAAAATAATGTCAATAAGCCGAATCCAGAACGACCAACTACGCCAATGGTTGGCTACTAAGGCGCGACAAACGCACGATAAGCGGCACCGTATCTAAAAGCACGGACACAGGGGTGTTCTAACAAATATCAAAAAATCCTCTTCAAGAAACGATTTTCGGCAGTTCTACACGATTCATTAGCAAAGTTTGCTAAAAATTCGTAATTTATACCAAAAATATCTTAAAACCCTCAAAATTCAACTCAAAATTTTATCAACAGTGCCTAAAACTCCTCATTTATACGGTTAGATAACAAAAACTGATGCATAATTATCTTAAAATAGCAATTAAAACACAGTAATTGTCCCAGAAAAGCGACTATAACTGTCTAAGGGACAGTTTCACCAACTTCATTTAAGATGAATAAACAGAAACAATCGTTTCTATGATTTATTTGTTCGTTAAAATTTAACAGATGTTGTTGAAATCGTTTATTTCACGATTTTTATTTTGATTATTTGGAAGGCTGTAAGTTAAATGGCGCCCCTTTTCATTACCTCCACGCTATGCTCTTGTCGAGTATTTACAGGTTCTTTCTTCTAAATGTGGTCCATTTTTATGAAATTCTTATTAGTTGGCGAGCGATTCGAAAAATATTTGAAAGATTTGTAGAAGGGTTATTGGAGAATATTTTAACAAAATTAGAGCCCTGCAGCTCATATTGAAGTTGGTCAACAAATGCTCGTTTTAGACAATGTTACAATCTTAAAAAATGAGATTAGCACGCAGGATGACTATAAGTGACTCGAAGACTTTCTCAACATGTTTTTTTTTCATTTTTCTTTATTGCATTCTGGAACAAATGCGAAACATTTCCACCTGTTGCAGAATAACATGGAGAAAAACGAAAAAAATCAATGTTGTGAAGATTATCGAGTCACTCGAATTGTTTAGTTCGTTTTTGAGAATCGCAACATCGTCAGAAACGAGCGCTTTTTGACCAACTTCCAAGTGAGCTACAAGGTTCTAATTTTATTAAAATAATCTCGAGCGACCTTTCTACGAATAATTGAAATATTTTTCAAATCGCTCGCCCGCAAAAAATAATATTTTAATAATTGACTATATTTAGAAGAAACCTAGGGGTCCGAATGACGAATCTTGCGCGAGGGCCCAAAATTTATAGTTACGTCACTGCCGTTTAGTACTCTTTCTTACAATAAAACAAAGAGAGGAAAAAATTAATAACTCACCGTTTCAGTATAATTGAATATTTGAATAAATAATTTCGAATATTTATGTATGTTTCTATAATAAAATTCCACATAATCTAAATTGCAAATTTGATATATTACCGATGATAATGTCAAAATTTCTCTATTATATTCATTATTATTAAAACGCACACATACGTGTAAAAAATAATTGTTTTAAAATTTGATATAAAGTGCTAAAATTTTTGATAAATTCCTCTTACATCATCACCACCCAATCTTTTACTTATTATATTATAATTATTATGAACATAATTATTGTATTTTCTAATTTGATTAAAATTACAGTTTTTTTTTTATATGTATCTACATATGTTGATTTGTTTTTTCGTGTTGTATCGAATTTAAGTTCCATTTCAGCTGTGGATCCCCTAAGGTGTTGAAAATGCAAAAATAACCAGTTTTCCCTGTTGTGTTGATCGTTTCAAGACTGCCGAATCAGATGGGTGTAAAAATTGGAAATATAAACGTCTTATATTGTTTATTTATAAATATTTACAAGATTTGAATATTAAAAATAATTTGTCTGTTCACCCAATAGAATAAATATCGAAATTTATTACAATTAGAATCGTCAATCTAGCCAACAAATCCCCGTGTAACTTTATATGGAATTAAATGTAAATTACATAAAATCGTTAGAATATTTACATTTAAATGTCTCATATAAACTTCTAAGTCGTTGTAATTTCAATTAATTCAATTACAGTAACCTCGCAATTACCTTTAAATTGAATCTAATGAATTGTTCATTAAATAATTTGAATATTTCTAATATTAAATTACATTTCCACCTATGTCTTTTTTTGTCTTTATAAAATCTACCTGAATCAATCCCTCTACATTTCACCTGATACCCAAAAAAAGCCTTCCCAGTCAAATATTTATTTTATACTTACTATACATAATGTTATGTGACGAGAAAGAAACTTGGACTGGTTGTAATCGGACTCTTCGAACACTTGTTCTCAGTGTCGTTGGCATTTATTAATGTTGACAGGGATGTATTTGGGGATATTATTGATGGACAACAATAACAACAACATTACAACACTGCATTCGCATTATTTTTTTTTAAAGTCATCCATACAAACACAGTATGGGGTGTCTGTGGATGTTTGATGAATTTTAATTGCCAATAAAATCAAATTGTCTTTTCTCGGGTGGTGGAAATTAAAAATTATATACCCCTTCGATGCGTGTAGATTTAACATTCCAAAGATTAAAGATAAAATAACGATAATATTTCTAATACTTTACTACAATAATTAGTTTTATTTGTTTGGGGGATCAAATAACAACTATTTATATTAACAAAAATTGAATTATAATTCAAACTTGTATCATTCAAGATTTGTATAATTGATACTAAATTTAAACCATTTGTCATATACGGCAATTAAAATAAAATTGAGCCATTATCGTTGTTGATATCATCTTGAGAGTTTATTGAAAAATGTGAATCTATTGTGTGAAATATCGTTAATCGGTCATAATTCAAAATTATTTCATCCGATAAAGTCGTTTATGAATAATTCAAAAAAAAAGTGAACAGCAACAAGAACAACATGAATTGTTGTTTTCATTCCATTCAACCGCCATTAATACCATATTGTCGAGTAAACTTTTCCGTGCTTATGGAAATGTTTTAATGACCGAAAAGTTAACAAAAGTCCTCCCCCGTTCTCTCTAAACAAAAACCTGCACACATACACGTTTAGAGCATGAGGAAAAAAGTTATAAATTACCAAATCAACAAGTAAATATTTGGAAAGTATCCAAAACATTGTATGATTGTCTACTTATTGACTTTACTGAAACAAAATGCAACAAAAAAAGACGTTGCAATTCCTCATTAAAATCAAACAATTTTCACGTGGTTTGTTAGTTTAGCACTTCAGTTTATACCCTTGGAACGGCCATGCCTCTAAACCTAGTTTTGTTCGAAGAATTCGTGGAGTACCATTGAAAATCCCGCCGTTACGAATCGTGTCGAACTAAAGGTATTCCACATCTGCCCGTTCGTTACTATACCGAAAAAGAAAAATTAGTCTTGGTCCTGTGATATTCTTTAAACTTTACATCTGTCTAGAACGAATCATATGATTTGTGAAAATTATCGAAGGAAAAAAGAAATTTCATAAATTTCAGTGATTGATTGACATGGGCATGTTTCAATTTAAAGATACGGAACGTGAACAGTTTACATGAAAATCACATTCTCTTTCTCTATCTAACAATTTTCACAATTTCAAACTTTCCTATTTTACTATTATTATATTATCGAGTGAATTTATTGAACCGAACGGACGGGCAATATTGAAAGAGAATAATAAAGAGAGCGATAAATTGAGAAATAATACCGAATTGTTTATTTAATTAGAAGACTTGTTTGTTTAAAGAACGAGAGAATAATTTCAATAGCATGTAAGTTTTTCAAATTCAAATCAATCAAATTGATTCGTTGTTTGTTCGAATAATTTCATTTTATGACAAATTTATCTAGTTCTTTTGTTATTTCCATTATTATAGAACGGTTTTCGTGGTATATCTATAATAATAATGCCCATTTCAATTCACTAGTGCATGTTTCAACAAAATTACGGATACTAGGGAATAATTTCCGACAATATCGTGATTATAGTTAGTCAAAATTGACTTGACTTCACAAGCAAACTTTTAATAATTTATACAGAGTTATTCACGTCCGACGAAAAATTCTTATAGCAACTAACATTAGTGATTCCAGAAATATTTCAAGGATTTATTCGAGATCATTTTATCAAAATTAGAAACTCGTAGCTCATTTTGAAGTCGGTCAAAAAACGAGCGTTTCTAAGCGGGGCATCAAACCGGAACTGAACTGAGAACCGGAATCAACCGAAATTTTGTCCGGAACGAAATCCGGAGTTGAATCGAAAACAAAAACCGTTTTTTATTCGGTTCAAGCACACCACTCAACATGATCTTTTTCTCTTTTTTTCGTTTCAGTCCCCTTTCCTCCCTGCCAAGGAACCTTTGTCGTTTTTCTGAATTTTATTCTGGACTAGGTAGTAATGCTTCCCATTTTTCTACTATGCAATAGAAAAAAACGAAAAAAAAATCAATGTTGGATGTATCTCCGAGTCATTCTTAGTCGTTTTGTCTATTTAGCTTGTTTTTGGAAATATTGACCTTGTCCAAAACGAGGGCTTTTGGCTACGAGGTTCCAATTTTGCTAAAACAATCTAAAGATAT
>JAZBGW010000515.1:0-24358 GCA_037464815.1 Mylabris variabilis | reverse complement strand
GGCCGAATGCAATGGCACATATCTAAAATTCAAAAAAAAATGTTATTTAAAATATAAGTTATACAGGGTATCTGGCCTAGGAGTAGGGTTAAGTTGGGTAAGAGTAGGCAGTCGGGTGGAACATTTGTTTTCACGATTCTGTGTGACTCCATTAATAGAAGAGGACGGCACGCTGCTTTCGCGCTCCCGCACTTTCTTCACTTTTAGATGTAATAAATATTTGCACCTAGTGGCGACCTTAAAAAATGTTTACAGGGAGGCTAAGAGTACCTCAGCTAACGATCCAGGTGAAGTTATCAAGATCACAGACATAGCAGGGATTTTCAGAACCGTATATTCTGAAAATGCTAACATAAAGCTTGCGGAAAACTCATTCTGGGTGACGGGAATCGAACCTTTTAATCCCAATGCAATCATCGAAGATCTCTTTGCCCAGTCTTTGGTTATGGACTGAGCATTAAATGAAGCAAATTGGACTGATGATAATCAACGAAAAAATGATCAGCTTCAAATACCAGATAATCAACCTGAGACGCCCGCAAACTCGAGGCAAAATGATGGCTCCTTCAGCTCGAGGAGCAACAGAGATCCGGCAAAATAAGAGTCAGATCCACCTAAATGTAGTATTCAGTCGATTCAGCCTCTTCCGAAGGCTGAAATAAGAGAAAAGAAGAAGGGAAAGAGATATCAGAAGTCAGAAAACATAGCTTCCTCTCCATTAAAAAAGCCATTGGAGAAAAGGAATGCAAAAAAAGAAGAAAGAATAGTTAAAAGAGAGGAGATTACAAAACGGAAAAATCAAAGCTCAAGAAAAAGAAAATAAAACGAAGTTTGCTCCAAAAGCAAGCACAAGCTCAGCCCGAGACGAAAAAAACGAGGATGAATACGCTTGCCCTGAATGTGCAAATTCATTCAACGAAAGCTGGATACAATGTGGAATGTGCAGGGAGTGGTGGCATAAAGACTGCACAACTTATGAGGACAGGGTTCCTTTTATTTGGATCTTTGCTGATGCGTACACTGGTTTTTTGTTTTTCTCCATTGCATTCTACGAAAAAATCTGAAATATTTCCACTTGTGCCAGAATAAAATGGAGAGAAACGAAAAAATCAATGTTGGAATGGTCTTAGAATCATTATTAGTCGTTCTATGTACGAGTAGCTCGTTTCTGAAAATCGTGGTGCTGTCCGAAAAGAACTCTTTTTTTGGCCAATTTCTAAATGACTCATGAGGTTCTAATTTTGGCAAAATGTTCTCCAGGAGCTGCCCTATAAGTCCTTAAATATTGTATGTTCCAGGTGGGGCATTTTGAATCGTTTGAATAATTACCGATCTTGGCCGGAGCCGCACAATAAAACATTCTTGAAATGATGTAGCATACTCTTCTGGCTTAGACGATAAAGGAATGACTGTCGAGCATCAGTTGAATCTTTTAAACATAATTGAAGAAGGGACCCTGATTTTTTCCATTTTTGCATGAACCAAATACCTGAAAGTCATGAAATTTTGATTAAATTGATTAAATTTGTGAGATGATACAGAATTCTTACCCATATTAACTAATCCGCTACTATTATATAGAGTACCTAGATGTGGTCCAGATAATGACAGAAACGTATGCAGTCTTGGTAATAAGAATTTCATTTGGGGTCGTGTTAATGCTGACCGTATAATAACATTACCCAATGAATGTCCAACGAAACTGACCCTAGTCGGTCGGATACTGCTGCTATCTAAATAATGTAAAATCTCACTTACCAATCTAAAAATCAAAAATTTCAATTGGAATTAGTTTAAATTAATGACGAATTTACCTATCAGTCATTGTATCGAAATCACTAAATGTATCGCCTTGATTCCGTTCCGACATTAGAAAATCCAAATAAGCACCCGGTAGGCCTAATTCTAGATAAGTTTTAACTAAACGTAGATCAGCCGAATTGCCATCTAGACCATGTACACAAACAATGAGGTGCATCCCTTCCGGTGAGAAGATACGAAATTCATCGCTTATATGAAAATATGGTACTGCTGATGCGTACGTATTTAAATCTGAATATAAAATTCCGGGAAAATTTAATTGACTTTTAAATTCTTGTCTGGCACGTAGAAACGATTTTTGCGCTTCGGTCTTCGTGCCGCGATGAAAATGAAAATCTATTAAACATCAGAGAAATTATAATTAAAGAAAAAAGTTTTCATGGCAGTGGCGTAGCTGGAAATTTTGGGCCCTGAGGCAAAATTTAATAGTAGTTTTCGGTATAAGTGAGGAAAGTACAACTTTGTGATAGTGTACGTTGAATTTCGCACAGAGGCGTTTCCACTCGATTACCGGAAATTATTGTTTTCCTACGATCAAACAGAAACTCTTTTAATCATAAAATTTTGCGACTAAAAAAATTACTTTTCCGCCCTGAGGCTAAGTTTTTTTCGCCCGCTGAGGGACCAATCAGAAACGAGCTGCCTTCTTGTTACTTACGTTGCTAAGCAACGGTGACACTCTATAGTAGTGATGGCAAATCTATGGAACTCGTGTTAGAAGTGATATACGAAATCATTTTGGATGAGACGCATCCACAGAGACAATAAATTGCATGATTCAAATATTTGCCTCCCGAATGATAGCAAATGTCAAAAATTTTGAATATTCCTATAAGTGACACAGCACTGAAGTTAAATAAGGGGTTCTAAAAATTTGGCAACCAAAACGGGGAAGAAAATTGGCAATTTCTGTTCAATTGAACAAAATAGTTTTAGGATTTGTACGGTAGTTCCTGAGAAAATCTTGGCGAAAGTAGGATCCTGTTGGTCAAAAACTAGCTACACACTTAAAATGACTATTAATGAGTTGAGGACCCCTCAATGTTGTATTGTTGCTTTTTATTATATTTTGGAACAAGTGGGAATTTTGCCAATTTTTTTTAAAAAGCAATGGAGGAAAATGGAAAAATCCATAATGGAGGGTCTTTGAATCATTCTTAGTCGTTTTATGAGTCTGTTCAGCTCGTTTTTGAAAATCGTGACATTATACAAAAGAAACTCTTTTTGGCCGACTTGAAAGTGAGCTAAGAAACTTTAACTTTGAGAAAATGGCCTCCATGGGCTATCCTATAAATCCTTGAAATATTATCCGAGTGGCTCTATTATTTTGGTGGAAACACGCAAATTGTATACTCCTATTGTGGACTCCTTGTATACGGGTATACTTTTAAATGTGGTCGGCCCTTATGAAACTCCTATTAGTTGGCGAGCAATTCGAATCTTTTGAGGATTTGTAGCAAAATTAGAACTTCGTAGCTTATTTGGAAGCCGGTCAAAAAGACCGCTTCTGACAATGTTACTGTTTTCAAAAACAAGCTAAAGTAACTCATTGTCAGAATGACTCAAAGATCCTGCCAACATTGATTTTTTTCGTTATTCTCCATTTTATTTTAAAAGAGGTGAAAATGTTGCGAATTTTTCTTAGAATGCAGTGGAGAAAAACGGAAAAAATCACTGTTTTTGAAAATCGCGACACTGTCCAAACTGACCGTTTTTTGACCGACTTCCAAATGAGCTACGACGTTCTAATTTTACCAAAATGATCTTCGGGAACTGCCCTATAAATCCACGAAATATTTTTAGAATTGCTCGCCAACTAATAGAAGTTTCGTGAGAAATAACCACATTTAAAGAAAACACCTGGCTCAAAACTCAAATAGTGATAGCTCTCTAAGACAAAGAGGCCCTTAGACATTGCCTAATCTGCGCTACGCCACTGTTTGATGATTAAAACAGAAATACCTTCATTTTCTAATTTGGTTTTAATAGGACTCGGCTTACGGTCGAGTGTTGTTTGTGTATCGACAACATGATAAAGTAGATTATCGATCGCATTGAATTCTTCTTCATTATTCGTAGTGGTACCACCATTAGTTATCGAACTATTCGATGGTGATTCTAGATCGCGAAATTGTTTTGGTGGCGGTAGAGCAATATCATCACACAAATTACTCTGATTCAAGTCACAGCCTTGTTTTTGATCGTTATCTATTTTGATTTTATGATTTTTATTCTTCGTCTCACAAGATAAATTGATGATTTTCTTTTGTATATTCTCAATATTTGTAAAAATATTAAAAATCGCCGTATTCATCACATCATTACTCGATGTAATTGAACTACTTCTCGATGTAATCCAACCGCTTTGTTCACTGGTCGTTGATGATGATGTAGAACTACTCAAGTATTTCATTTCAGGATAATGGTTGCCTTCTAATTTCGGTGTAATATTTGGCAGTGATTCAGTACCGGATAATAAGTTCGACAATGGCTCATTATCAATACACGGTGTGCTTCGTACTTTTCTGATGCCGTTCGAATCAAATTGATTCCCCGTATTTTGATCCAATAACCCTGTTGTTTTTTTCGTTATTATCGATACACTTTCAGTGGAACTACTAGTTGAGCCGATCTGAAAATGTCTATGTTGTTGAATTTTCGATGATTTATTCTCATGATAATGATGGCCGTTTGTTTGATTCGTATTCGTTTCGTGATAGTTTGACGATGATGATGATGACGGTTGGATGCCGTTGATTTGATCATTTCTATCGGATTTTCGTTTCGTTATCAATGAATTAAATTTACTTAAATCGTGATTTGTTTGTATTTGCGGTGAAAAAGTTTGCATAGAACACGAACGGAACATATTCAAGTTATTCTCGGTGGTACTCAACGATTTAACGATCTTCTGGCATTGTTTAACATTACCTAAAGTTTTGATTTTAAATTGTTTATATTTTCTATCTACAATATCAGTACGTATTTGATTTAAATCTATGGACGAATCGATGATTTTCGTTAAATTCTCATTAGGTGTCGCCTTCTTTGGCTTATTCATTAAATCGAAATAGTAATTATTACATTGACAAATACTATCATCATTACGATACGAATAATCATATCGATTATTTGATAGTTTTAAATCATCATCGAAGATATAAGTACGGTAATTTGTTCGCATATTATGTTCACTAGCTACTGGTTTTAATTTTATGTTGTCGTGTCTATAAAAATTCTTCTTGTCTTCTTGCTCTTGTTGTTGTTGATGATGTTTCGTATAATAATTATTGGATAACGAATAATGGAAATTGTTTCTTGAACACATTTGTAGATGATCTAATGATTTACTATGCCTTGTTGGTATCGTATTAATACCATCATCGTAATTAAAAATATCCATATTCACCAAAGTATTCTCGGAACTTTTCCGCTTCTCCCAAAAATCCTCCATACCACAAGAACACTGGGTATCACAAACGGTCTTCGATCTCTTCACAAGAGTCGGTTCTATACAAATTACAAAAATATTAATTAATGCACATTAAATATTGGAAGTTTCACCTGTTTTGGGGGCGATCTTGGCGCCTTCACCTTTCCTCTTATCAAATTCGAATGGATCCTGATATTGGTCCTCGAATATAATAGGCATTGTCGTATTATCACCATCTAATGCTGTACAATGTACAGGTAATTGTGGTAAATTTTGCATATATTTTGAACGTTTTGCTAATTCAGCAATCAATAGATAATTATGATAATTAGAATCGAAACAACCGATAGCTGAACGTCGTGGATTATAAATTAAGAAAAATAATTCAGCAAATCTACGTACACGTAAACTATGATGTTTTCTACTTAAATATTGTTGTATTGTTGTTTTACAACTGAAATTCAATAAAAAATAATTCCACAGTCTTATATTATCTGCACATAATTCAGCTAATGATGAACTATTCGTTAAATTATTATCATCATTTATTGTATGTATAGGAGACTGTTTCTTTATAGGCTGAAATATCGAAAATAATTAAAAGAATATTATTAATAATTATAATTTAATTACCTTAATCGTTTCGTATTTATTGTTATAACTTTTTAATATTAACGTATCATAGTTCTCTGATAAATTCTCTTCTCTTTGCATAAATAATATTTTATATTCTTTTATAATAGTTTTTAAATTATTGCTAGCATCTAATAGAACATCACGTGCTTCTAAATTTATTTGTGAAGATTCGTTAATTTTGTTATAAATCTTATGACTACTCACTGGAAGGACGGGATCCGTTAACGAAGAACAATGTGTTGAACGTATTTTACTCCACGATTTCGAAGATTTCGGAGCACTATCATTGAACACAAATACAAAATTTAATATGATTCATTTAAAAGACAATATAAAACTCACCAACTTTGCATATACCTCAGTATACCTCGCCTGAAACCGAAAACAAACCACCAACGATAAGACTAGGGGGTAATTTTTATAACTCGGCAATTTTGAACCGAAAACGTTTCATATTTAACATTATGTAAACGAAAAGCAACGTACATAATTGATATTAGCGTTTTTCCCATACCTATCTCTAATATCAGAGTTTTCTCAATTTTAAAGCTAATTGGAAAGAAATTAAGTTATTAAGGGAGAACCTGCCTTATGATAAGTCTGCGGTTATTACGTTTCGTAAATGGTAGATGGCGCTTGCTTCACAGCGTATATTATATATATATTTTTGTCCATATTTACAGACTACATTATTTACTTAGGGAGCAATATGGCGGAATTTTTAATTTGTAATCTTAAAACGTGTAAATTAGTGGAAAAATTGACGTTATTGCCAGAAAATTTCGTTCATATTAATTTTCAGCGCTGATTCTATATCGTGAAAACTATAGGTTCAAAGTCAACCAAAAAAATAGAGAAGCTAAATAAAACTTTATTAGATGTGATAAGAAAATTTAAACAAAATCTGGTATAAGGTTTCCGAGATAAAAAATAAAAAACATATTTTTTTTTGATATTTTTTCACATTTTTTCAAAAACTACATACCAGACTTTGTTTAAGTTTGGTATAAGTGAAGTTTAGTTGATGTTTTTGATACAGTTCTTTTTTTCATTTAGTAAGGCGAAGTCGGAGAGATTTGTCTATTCGGTGTGCGAAAACAGTCAATTTTCAAACATCGATTACTCGCCTGTTTTTTAAGATATTGTCAAAAATTCACTTATGTTGGATAGAGCATTTCAAGGTGCATGCTTTAAAGCTTTCTATTTTGAAAAACTATGATAAATTTCTGAATAGCAAAGGAAACTCTTGAACCCCTTTTTTTCGTACATTTCCATAACTGGCTGAAACTTAGCCAATATCATCGATTTTCAAAATTTATCAAGTAATTTAGATAGCAAATTGAAAGAGCTTTCCAAATCTGAAAAGTGAAGTTTGTTCAAATATTAAGCTATGATAATTTTTTGAAAATTTTTCAATTTATTTTTCATCCAGTAGCGTTCAATCTTAAGCGCTGAAGTTTTTCGTCCATGTATAGCTACAAAATTTGCGCGTGTCGTGTTTTATTTGTAGGGAAAATAAAGCGAACCTGAAGTGAGCCTGAAATTTATTCGAAACTCGAAAAATCCGACCAATTTTTTAGAAAGCGACCGCTAATTTTTACCGGGCTCGATAAATTAATAAGAAGAGATACAAACAATTATTGTCAAATAAGTATGGTTGAAACGTCCGGTTCGAAAATTACCCAGTGATCGAAAATTCTACTAAAATTGTGAATTTAATAATTCTTACTTCATGGATGGCTGATGTAGCGCAGTCAGAACGGCGTGAATAGTTAACGAAATCGCCGACAAATGGAAATAATCAAACAATACAGGTAGATGATAATGTAAGCCTTCAATTGGTGATAGATTCAATTGTAATGTTCTTGACGATACCATCACCATTGATACAGGTGATGTTTCACTAAACCATAATTCTAATATCAACGAGAATTCAGCACGTTCTAATGATTCCTTTAAATTATTCGCATCGACCAACATATGACAACGAAACAATACAACATCCTTTAATGATACTTCCTCATTACGATATAAAATTTGGAATGGTCGACATGCTCCATAATTGCCCAAGACGATAGCTGTGCCTAAACCGGCATTAACTTCAGGTGTTGTCACTTCAACTTCTACACTTTGTTTGGAGGAGACTCGTAACGAACAACGAACTTGGTACATGCTGCAACTCAATTAATTAACAAAAATTTGAAATTATAATCGATGGATTTAAAAGAATTTACCCACGTTGGAATAAATCGACATTGTAGAATTTGTATAATTCAATAGAGAATTCAATAGTTGACTGAAGTTCACACATAATAGTTTTTCAGTCGTTGTTTAGCCTCGACATTCCTGCAAGAATTCAACGGTTTTTTCTCTCTCGTTTTGTTTTACTTTAAAATAGACGAGAAGAATTAAAATAGGTGGTGCGAAAATTGCTCCCTCATAACACTGATTAGAAATAATGAAAAAGGCAACATCTATTAATAGAGACGTACATTTAGCAAATGAAACTTCTTTATTTACAAAAGGTCAACAAAACTAGGCTACAGGATCATGTTGAAACTATAAAAGTGGTAATGTTTCTTTTTGTTTTAATACTAAATTAGAAATGTGATGGTAAATGTACGTTATACGCCAATTCACCCTGTCTGTAAACATTAATAGAGACACCCCATTGATAGACTTTATTGCATTATCGAAGATCTCAAGGTGATGAGGAGAGCTTTCAGCTTTCACCGATAAAACGTTTAAAGCTCGTAACACAATTAAGGGATTACTTTATTATTATTTAAATTGAAAATCAAATGTTCTATCTATTTTAAAATACTAAACTAAAAATAGACTCACCATACAGACACCAATTCCCATCTAGTTTCGAACGAATTTAGAGCACAAATTTTATAAAACACAAACATTGGAATTTATTTGTTAAACGAGACCTAATTGATTGAGATTTATACATTTTTTTTTTGTAATAATATAATTAATTCGTATCAATTTAATTAAATCTACAATATTATTAATTGATTCTTGTTTTGATTGGAATATTCGAACGTAGGCACTGGCAATTTGACGATTTAATTAGGGATAGAAGAACGTTGCTTTTCTCCCTGTTGTAGAGCATCGAGCTCTATCCAGGCAACCAAGTTATCACCCCTGTCCTATTTTATGGCACTGTTAGGCGTTCACCAAAAAGCGCACGAATCCTGCGCACTACATTCCTGCTGGATACTACACTGTTTTTTTCTCGTGTCGTGAAAGCTCGTTGAAATACAACAACAACAATAATAACGAGGCAAAAACGAACGTTAGAAACGCAAAAGCTCTGGTGGAAATTTATTCATCTATTAAATATTTAAAAAAATATTTACGAGCATTCTGGATGCATTTCTCGAATTACTTGAGGGAGTAGTTGATGTTTGTGTGGAGCTTTCGTATAGTTTAGGGCACTTTAGAAGTTCACTTGACGTATTCAGCTATAATTCACCTTTTGAATAGTGAAAGCTTTAATTTCTGATATTGCTCTTCTGCGAGCTTTTGAAATGTTTACGTTTCAGCTCTAGATGTTTTACCTTGAGAAATTAAACTTTCTCATTGGCTCCATGCGTTTTAAAGGAGTGTAGAATAAAAATATTAGTAATAGTTGAAAGTTTTTTTATTTATCTTTGTACAATATCAAAAATGACTTAGGTTAAGAACTTAATAACAAAAAAAAGATAAAACAATATGCTACAGTTGTCGATTAAATTGTCTCTCCGTTTAGATTGCTCCTCAACAGATGCAATCCAGATATTGTAACTAGATCACTTTGCCTATAAAACTGTCACACATACTTTACACACTTATTGCACACATTTATTGTTGCACTTCACACACAAAATACGTTTCAAACGAGCACGGAGAATCGTTCCACTTCAATCCTTTACCATCACGATTCCACAATTCTAAGCAATTCTCCTCTTCACCGTTCTCATATACGAAATTGTTCGGTTCGCCGGCATTCCAATTTGTGTAGGTGATCGGTCGACCAGTCGACATCCAAAAAAATGAGCCCTCCTCAGCCAGATCGGTGCCAGACGTCCAGAAATGCTCATTGCCCAAACCTGAAACCGTCCAAATTTATTCGATATTTCAACATATTATTACAACATATCTGCTATGATAAATTACCAAAATCTTTGATGTATTTCTCCAATTTATCGTTCTCCTCTTGGGACGTGATACTGGCTAGATGCATTCCATGGAAGCGGCAATATTGTGTGGCACGAAAATAGTTTGCCTGTTTGAGGCGATAAATGTTTATTAATTAATTGAAAGTAAGATCAGTTGCGAGAGCAACCTTCAAGGCATGCCAAAAATTACGGTTCGAATAGTAATTCCGCCAACTTTTTGAAAAGGTTAGATTTATCTTGTATTTATAAAATCGGGGTCACATATTATGAATGAAGGATGTTCATATTAAAGGAAATTTCGTAGACAAAAAGAATTAATAATTGTCGGTTGCGTCATTATTGTTTCAATAATTTGAAAATAATCGAAAGAAGACAGGCTAGAAAATTTCACAAACAAAAATGTCGGCTTGTTATATTTTTTTCAGCGATTCAACCAGTTTTCTCGCAGTTTTTTGCAGGTTTAATTAGCAGAAATAGCGCCGTGTCTATCTGCATTTTTTTCATTTTAGAGTTTCTTTAATCATTAAAATAAACTTTCACATATTTAGCTGGTGGCAACTAACAGGTTGTATTTAATTGAAAATTCAGTTGATAAATAAAATTGTGCACCTACTTTAAAAAAGATTCCAAGGTAGTAGCGTTTTTCGCCCAATTTCAGTAGTGGCATCGTCCATCGGTTTGTTGTAGGTATCGACTCATCAATACAGTTCGGACAATCTGTAGATTTAACAAAATTACAAATGAATTCCACGTTTATTTATTTGTTTTTTCAAATAAATTAATGTTTATTTATCAGAGAAATCTTGTCGCTAATTGTGAAAATCACACCTGAATTCTGAGATGCAGACCGGACTGATGGTCCAGCTGTTATTAAACTACTACACAATAACGTAAATAATAGAAAACATGTTGATATATATTGATGATAATACAACATTATGTTACTGCACTATTGAAAATCTACAGTACGACTGTTATAGCCGACATGGAAGACGGCTCTTCTATGATCTCTCTTGTTTACTTATTTTTATTCGACATTAGCCCAGCGGTAGCGACCTTGCCAACATGGAGAAAGTGGTTTTATATAAACAAGAATTTAAGATTATTATATATTTTTTTGCTTTTAATAAGTTGGTGTAGTTTTGGGTGTTGCTCAAACTTGAAGAAGATCGAATGAACTTGACGATGAAATTTATGAGACGCGGAAAAATTGGCAAATAAACTTGATTATTAGAGAATTCCAACTGAATTTTTCCGATGTCAACACGAATTGCTAAACGAAAAAACAACTATGACACACCACTAAACAGCGATCATTTTATGGTTTTCGCAGTGCATCCTTTAAGGGCATGTCGGACTTACATACCGATTCGGCGTGCGAAAATAGACAATTTTCCAAAATCGATTATTTGCTGTTTTTTTCAAGATATTGTCAAAAATTGACGTGGGGTGGATAGAGAATTTCAAGCTGTATGTTCTAGAGCTTTCTGTTTTGGAAAAATGTGATAAAATTCTGAATAGCAGTCAAAAATCTTGGACTGTGATTTTTTCGTATATTTTCCTTCATAACTGACTAAAACTTTTTCAATATTATCGATTTTCAATATTTATCAAATGATTTAGGTAGCAAATTGAAAGAGCTTTCCAGATATTTAAAAATTTTCCCGATATGTTTGTTAGTTTTTCGACAACTGAAGAAAATTTAAAAAAAATTCAACAGTGATGCCATGCATAATTTTCAAAATAGAGAATTATACTATGGTTTTTAGAAAGCTGATATAAAAGGCGAAAACATGAAGTCCGCTTAAAATCCAATTTTGAAAATTAAGCAAACTTTACCGAACATTTACTCACTTAATTTTCAAAATTGTATTTTAAGCGAGCTTACATCAGCTTTGTAAATCCGAGAGTATGATTTTCTTCAGCTATCGGAAAACTAACAAACATATCGGAAAAATTCTTGAAGATTTGGAAAGCTCCTTGAATTTTCTATCTAAATTCACCTGATACATACTGAAAATCAATAGTATTGAACAAGTTTTAGCCAGTCATTAAGGAAAATGTACGAAAAACCAGGGTCCAAGAGTTTTCATTGCTATTCAGAATTTTATCACATTTTTCCAAAATAGAAAGCTTTAGAGCACGCACCTTGAAATACTCCATCTGACGCGAGTCAATTTTTGACAATATCTTAAAGAACAAGCGTCGAATCGACAAATGTCTCCGACATGTCCTTAAGACAGTCTTTCGCGACTTTCACGCGCGACACAATAAATTTGTTGTCTTTTTATAGAAAGCCGGACTATTTATTCATGTGAGATAATTATCAAATTGAGCTTATCTATTATTATCATTATTATTATTATAATAATAATAAAATAATTCCAACTGATATTAAGTGAAACTCTATTACATAACACGAGAGAAAATCGACACTCAGTAGAAGGCTGGGGGAAAAAAATCGAAATTTTCATCGTAAAAACTTCGATATTTCTTCGAGATTTCCAACAGAAAGAAAAACCGCCTGCCTTGTTCGAATAGATCATCCTCATCATCGATATTATTTCGGTCATCAAAAAAGGAGACCCGTGCCGATTCACCACTCTCCAATGTTTCTTGTACTGTACTGTTTAGGACATCCTGTATATTATTATTAATCTTTCTATTATTATTATTAGGTTTCCTTCTTGCTCGTGGCAAGATATCCCATACAGTTGGTGCTCTTGATGGTTGATGATTGTTGGGAAATAGACGTTTCTCCAAATAATTTTGTAATATTTGTTCGGTTATGCGATTCTGTCTGGCTATCTCACGATAATCCAACTGATACCCTGAAAAACATTAAAATTATCAGTGTTGTGCAAATTGAATATGGACAGAGCTATTAAATTAGTTAGTTTTGTTTCTCTAAATAAATATTTAACCAAATATTCTATATACAACATGCTTGAATTAGTAAATCTTTAATGTTTAAGAGAAATCCACCAGATTAGCACAACACTGATCATTTTAACATTGCTTAAAATAAAAACACTAACAAACTAGTGTCCTTAACATTTATTTAGAAAATATTCAAATTGTCTATTAATAAAACGAATAAATCCTTAATTAGAGACTAGCCGAATGAAGACCATCAACCTGTATAACAACCGTTTAATTTGCAATCAATCAAAAAATTAGCTCTAATTTATGGATATGGTGATATAGAAAAAAACAGGATCTGAATAGAATTAATTAAACCGGAGACAGATTTAAAAGCTAAATATAGCGAATTAGAGAGAACCAAAAACCCGATTTCTATTATCTTTCACAATTCCACTATTGACATTGTACATACCAAAATAATCGTAAATTATTCATCTATCTACTACCAATATCCCTGTAATTATTACCCCAATTTTCTTTCCATCTTCCCCTATAAGTTTCCCAAATTATGTAATAATAAAATAATTAACTATTGTGTCGCGTTAAGAATTAAATAAACAAGTGAATAGTGAATGTTGACCGACTTTGATGTCATAATACTCATAATAGACAATTTTTACAGTCTAATCAATTTATTTAACGGGTGATCTAAGCGATTTTTAATTGGTGACATTTAAATCAGTGGCCGAAATCGGTTCACCCGTTAAATTCAATTTTAAATTTACCAAACGGTTATAATTAAATTTGATGATTAATTCGTATTTTGATGTTTATCAAAAAAGTAATAATTTTATATGTTGTGGAATGTTGTCGTTCTGTACACTATTCGAATTCAAGGTGTGTATCCATCTGCTTAATTAATAAAATTCATTTTGAAGGATCCTTATTATAGTGCTTATATTTTTTAATACAAATACTTTAGATAAATACAAATTTTTTATTCTATTATTAATATGGTAATTTAGGCTGAAATTAGACGTATTAAAATCGGATTGATGCCGTCAAAATAATTTAGTAACTACGCACATTTTTGACATTTAAATTTGATGGTTACTTTCAAATTTTGTTGTTTTCTTCTATAACGAAACGTTGATGAGTAACAGGAAACTTTGTAACAATTTTAAACAGTAAGCTTTCAATATTTAATGATTACAAGTTGTTGTCGTCAATTACATTGTATTTATAGGAAATTTACATTAAATACTTTAAAGTGAATATAAATTATCTAACACTGGTGTAGTATTTAATTTACAATTGCATAAAAGCCAACAATTAAGGGGTCTACAACTGGAATAAATTCCAAATGATTTCGACCGAATATTATCTAAAATCTAGTTCGATCTTTGTCTGATTCAAGTGAAAACGTGCATACCATTCGTTGAAATTGAAAATTATAAAAATCGCGACAAAGATAGAGAAAAAGAGCTCGGTAACATCAACAGTATTCATTAAGAATCTCAATCTCGATCTCCATCTCTTTAGTTTCTGTTATATTATTGGTTGCATATTGCCTCTTTATGAGCTGTTTAAGGGTATTCTCGATTCATTGCAAACAAAATCAGTTTTCATGACCTCCTGCGATTGTCTTGTTTGCAAATATAGTAGACCACTTAAAATAATGACTAACGTATGATTGTATTTTGTTTATAATATTGTGCACCTGTCAATGTGGATGACTATGTTGAATACAAGACTCGTTTTTTATTGCTTATTCACGTTTATAATTTTGAAGAAATAGGCTAATTTAAATGCAATAGGTTCAGAAATGAAAAAGAAAATTGAAATTTGATTAACGTCCCCCCAGGTAGTTGACTTGCCTCTATCTATTCATGCAAATTTAATTAGATTATTTTCACTACACAAGAAATAATCTGGCCCGATTTGACGCTACGTTTTTAGGACAAAAGTCATATTATTTTCTGATTATTAGAAAATCTAATCAGTTTTCTACCAAAAATCTAGCGTCTCTCGTGGAGAATAAACAGCTTCAGTCAAAATTTCATGATTTTCCATTAATTAAAACTTTTTATTCTTCTGACGACCCATTGTCAGGACACACCCTGTATTGTTATTTAATTGAGGAGCAGAAACTCTTCCTCGTTCATCACATACATGAACTTTTACATTTCAGAAAAGTAGCAATAATTCTACCTAAAATAACAACAATCTGAAAAGATTTTCTCAGCACAAGCTACTGGAAATTTTATCTCATTATCGTGTTGCTCAAACAGTGTCACCTCAGACACTCAAAACGCTTAAAATCAAAAATAGATACAAAAATTGGAACTGTAGACGATTTCGAAATTGTTTAAATTGGCAATAAAATAGCCAAAACAGTTATGCATACTTCAGATTATTAATGGATTTTATTATAGTTAATTATAGTTATTATAATCATTAAATAGCGTTTTAAAGGTGAAGATGGCTTGTAAATTAGTCCTTCAAGATAATGATCGATCAAATTTGCCAAAGAATCTCCCGTTCAATGTCTTCAATATTTACGAACAAATTTTTTTTCGAAACACAACAAATTATTACCAAACTCTCGATAATATTAATCGATTTTCTCTATAAGGTAAGTGTCAAAAGGAAATATTTCAAATCTTAATTATATGATGGAAGTATACAATTTAAAGGAAATTTCAATGATGAAATTTAGAAACATTTCATACAATATTACAACAGTGTTTCATGAAAAATGAACGCTCAAATGCACCTGAATAAGAGTGCATTAAGGGCATGTCGGACTTACATGTCGATTCGGCGTGAGAAAATAGTCAATTTTCAAACATCGATTACTCGCTTGTTTTCTAAGATATTGTCAAAAATGGACATGCGTTGGATAGAGCATTTCAAGATGCATTTTATAAAGCTTTCTGTTCTCGAATAATGTCCAAAAACTCTGAATAGCCGTGAAAACTCTTGGACCCTGTTGTTTTGATACATTTTCCTTCATAACTGTCTAAAACTTAGCCAATATTATTAATTTTCAGTAAGTATCAAGCGAATTTAGATAGAAAATTGAAAGAGCATTCCAAATCTTTAAGAATTTTCCCGATATGTTTGTTAGTTTTTCGCAAACTGAAGAAAATTTGGAAAGATCTTTCAACAATGATGCCATGCATAATTTTCAAAATAGAAAACCATACTTTTATATTTAGAAAGGTGATGTAAAAGGCGAAGACATGAAGCTCGCTTAAAATCGACTTTTGAAAATTAAGTGAGTCTCAGGGAAAATTTGAACCCATTTTTCACCAATTATTTACAAGTATTAAAATTGGAGTTTGATTGACATGAAAATGTTGGAAATTTTATCTACTTCGCGACTATATCATTACAATTGGAAAATATTTTGAAAATCTGTCTGGAAATTCGATTTTCAATAGACGCTGTTTGAGTTGTTATGCGCTGTGTATTAGATTTATCTGGTTTATACCAGATCGATGCGGTATACTGCACACTAAACCACAATAACAATAACAATAGCAACACAAGCATGGTCTATTAAAAATCGCATTTCCAGGCAGATTTTCAAAATAGTTTCCATTATAATGATATGGTTGTGAAGTAGATAAAATTTCCGATATTTTCGTCTCAATCAAAACCCAAATTTATTAGTTTTAATTGTGCTAAATAATAGGTGAAGAAGCAGGTTCAAATTTTAAGTGAAATTCGGTTAATTTTCAAAATTGGATTTTAAGCAAGCTTCATGTCTTTACCTGTCACATCACCTTTGTAAATACGAGAGTATGATTTTCTGTTTTCAAAATTATGCATGGCATCACTGTGAAATAAAAATTTAAATTTTCTTCGATTATTGAAAAACTAACAAACATATCGGGAAGATTCTTAAATATTTGGAAAGCTCTTTCACTTTGCTACCTAAATAACTTGATAAATATTGAAAATCGACAAGATTAGCTAAATTTTAGCCAGTTATGAAGGAAAATGTACGAAAAAACAGGGTCCAAGAGTTTTCACTGCTATTCAGAACTTTATCACGTTTTTTCAAAACAAAAAGCTCTAGAACATGCAGCTTGAAATGCTCTATCGAACGCGAGTCAATTTTTGACGATAACTTGAAAACAAGCGAGTAATCGATGTTTGAAAATTGACTATCTTCGCACGCTGAATCCGACATGCCCTTAATGCAAAAATCCTCAATAATTTGCAATTTAAATATTGTCGATCTATTCTGCTAATTAGATTTATCTCGCAGGTGATCGATAATGTAAGACGTAATAATGTGGAGAAAAAATTGAATATTTATCGATTGCATTCATAACTGTTATTGTGGAATATTAACATGAGTTGATTTAATCATTCCAAAGTTACATAATCCATACGTTGATAATGCCTTAGTAACGGAATCACTGTAGGATGGTGATTTACTGATTTATCATTCTAGTTTAAGCAGATTATTGAAAATTTGCAACACATTTCTCCATATAAGCAATCAACAATTACAGTATTAGTTCACCTTGGTTGTTGAGAAATTTTCTCTTTTATTATCTGTCCTTACTCGTCTTCATTATCGTCGGAAATTCATTAATTACTCAACGATACTTTTTAGCTCTTCAACATCTTTTCAATATAATTAAAGCGGTGACCTTAGTGTTTTTTTACTCTCTCTCTGTAGTGGCATTAAAGATCAACTCATACTATAAAATATCCATTGATTTTTGGAATTTTAAAACGAATAAAAAATGAGAATATCACGGAGGGAACTTGAGCTGTTGTGAATGTGAAGGTGATCCAGTGTCGTCACTGAAATTATAAACTTTACCATTTGTTTTTCCAAACAATTTCAATATTCGTACAAATAAAAAAAAGCGAAGCAATTCAAAATTATAGTCTATCGGTAATAAATTTTCTAATAAAAAAAATATTGGGAAAGGCTAGAGTAAAAAATAAAACAAAAAATTAATTATAGGTTCCTAAAGAAAAACTTCTTTAATCAAAAACATCTGCAGGATATTAAATGAACAATTCATTAACAAGTTTTAAATTTGAATGATCGATTTTCGTACACAAATTACTAAAACCTGTACGAAACAAGGGGAAAATTGTTTTGAAACACAAGCTGAAGTCAATCTTTCAGTATCGATCAAATAAAATTTTTGTCCACCACTTTCACAGTCATTTCCAATACTCGTTATAATCGTAGTCATGAATTTACACTCGTTGACATTGCTCTAGAAAGTGATTTTCTTGGTGACATAATCTTTATAAACATTAGAAATAGTTAATGCATTATAACACATTCCAATCAATTCTGAAATGAAAACAAGCCCAAGTATGTCTCCTATTTTATTGTAAATAAAATAGTTGGAATTACTCGATATTCTATTTAGGTTTATTAACGCAAATTATGAAAGAAATATCCCGTTTATTATTCATATCGATTATAAATTACACCTACACTTCAATCATCGAAATACTGTATCTTTCTTAGAACGAACCTACGCTAATTCAGTCTGATCCTGTTACGTTAAACAATCGTTAATTAGAAATATTATATTCGTGTTCTACACAAATCGGTAATAAGGATGTGGAAATACTGGCAACAAAAATGAAAAATACATGCTTGGCTACCCTAGACGACTGTTTTTTAAAACGATCGACTTTCTCCAGACGGGGAAAATTTCAGGAAATTGACCTTACGGTAATTCCTAAGACGACCATTCCCTAGCTCTATTGTGACTTCTACCAGTTGTTTATTGCAGTGAAAGTTGGAAATTTCCCAATCAATCCTGATTTTTATTTTGATAAAACTTATTCCAACAATCATAAATATAAAATGTAACGTTTCTGTTTTGGCTGAAACTTTATAAATTATTCAATCTTATAGACTGTGATGGAAATAATGAACAAATAAGAGGACCCTTAGGATTTCTTGACCGTCACCTTAAACAGGACTTATTGCATGTAAACGAAAAAGTACGACTATTGTATCGGGGTAGGTGAGGGTGAATACGGGTCAATAAGCTCATAAAACAGACACTACGAATCTATTTAAATAAAAGGAAACAACCACTAATCAATAAATCAGTATATTGACTAGTATTTTAGAACACTTAATCTTGTAAACAGGGACTTATAAGTTGAGGAAGGTACCAGTTTCCCCTCAAGTTAATTCTGTAAGAAATTCGACTTGATTACATCGTAATTAGTTCAGTGTTATTTTAATGTGATAGCGTGCTAACGTCGCGTAACGGGAAATGAATCTGGATGCAATTCACAAATTTACATTTTGTAATCGTATAAATAGTCTGTATTTAATTTAAAATCGTAACATATATTTCCAGCTAATCAGCAAGCGAGATTTGATGAAGAATCGTCGATAAAATCTAATTTTTGGACGCTGTCCAACGAGATTTTTGTATAAATTCGTACAACTAGCGATGTTGGAGGATTTTTAAACTGAGAAGTCACGATTTGTTGCAGGAATTCCCCAATAGAGTCGAAGAACCGGGTGACGGATGTGGTGTTTCCCATCAAATTCCTATCAGTTAATTCGAAAATTATTTCAAAAATTTATACTAGGCTCTTTGGAGCACATTTTTCAAAATTAGAACCTCCTGGCTCATTTGGAAGTCGGTCAAAAAACGCTCGTTTTAGACAATGTTGCGGTTTTTAAAAACGAGCTAAACCTGCAAAATTATTAAGAATGACTCGAACACTTTCCCAACAATGATTCGTTTCGTTTTTTTCATTGTATTCTAGAAAAAAATGAGAAACATTTCCACCTGTTCTAGAATAAAACGGAGAAAAACGAAAATAATCAATGTTGGGTCGATCCTCGAGTCATTCTGAGTCATTTTATTTAGCTTATTTATGAAAACCGTGACATCGTCAGAAACGATCTTTTTTGACCGGCTTCCAAATGAGCTGCGAGCTTCTAATTTTGCCAAAATCTCTCTGAGAACCTCTACAAAGCATTAAAATATTTTTCGAATCACTGATCAATAGGAGTTTCATAAGAATCGACATTTAGATCCGACACCCTTTATCTATATAGTCCCCTTAAGTTACTGTTTTTACGTTCAATTACGTTCTTGACTTTCCACCGTAATCTCTCCCTTGAACTTAAAGCTCGAAGGTTAACACTGTGGGGTTTGTTGTTCAATTAGAAAATTCATACTTATATTGCATGATGAAAATAAATGAAGGGGTAGAAATAGCAAAAAAGATGACCCATATACATAAATCAAATGTTACGTGCCAATGTGCATGATTTTGGAAAAATTGTTGTTTTAAATTTAGAAAAAGGGTTGTTACTACAATTCAAAGGGTGAAAGCTTATCAACTTTTTTATGGGATAAAAACCGGAAGCGAATTTTTCAAACTTTAGAAACAATCTGTCCAGTCATTGTAGATTTTTTTTCTAAGATACGAGAATTATGCTAACCTATTATTCCAATTCTATTCAGGACAGGATATTGTAATTTGTCTATCATTAATATCCCTATTGTATTTACGCTTGGTGGAGATTTATACAGATAATTTCACCCTATTGTTATGATAAATTGGTGTAGCAACATATATGATGTCTATCTATATATTTAACAATCTATTATTTATTTCTTATCAAAAAGATCTATCACTATTTTGAATTTAAATAAATATTTACTTATTTCATTTTTTTAGTGTTTCCACAAAATTATAATGCGCTGTTTATTTAATATTTTGTGTTACAGCTGTTTCGAAAAGAAAGTTTTCTGTCCAAACAATTAAATAGTTTTTTAAAAAAATTGAACAAAAGTAAAAAAATAATTTAATTGTCTGAAGATGAAACGTTGTTTTCGAAACAGCTTTACAAATACTAATGAATAACGAATTATTTAGTTTTATCTCCATTTTATTTTAATTATTCAACATTTGCAAATAATTATTTCTCCACACATGGTTCTAATTAAAGTAAATAAGTAAACTTTAAGTCAATTATTGTAATTTATCGATTTTGTACAACTTACGAGTACGTGTAACCTTTAGGCTAAATTGAAATATTTCAAAAATTCACTGCAATCATAATTATCGATATTTATTCAAGTTTATACAGTTTTCCAAATATTGACCTTTAAATTTCAACAATAGTTTAGTGATAAATCAAAATCTAATTTACAAAATAATAATAATAATAATAATATATTTCGATGCAGTATTACGATTCAGGCTAATTATTACGAGAGACTGCTTTTACAAGAAACTATGCAGGTCAAGTTGGGAAAATCGAAAGTGGCGTTTTTCAGGAAGTTTATACAAATTAACCCAATAGTTATTCGAATAAAAACGGCCAATTATTACAGAAAAGTGACAATTTAATATACATATATACAAAATATACATAAATGCCTACTACATTTACATTATTTAGATTTAATTATAGCTTACATACCCGTGCTTTGGGAGTGCATAATTATGCACGAATTTCCACATATTTCACATCAATTGTCTGTGAAATATGTGGAAATTCGTTAAAATTGGTATTTGGTAAGAGTGATAATTGGGATTTTTTCCCTCGCAAATGTCACCAGTATTTTAACGTCTCTATTTCGAAAAAACACGATTTTTAATGTCCGTATGAAGGCCATTACGCTTCCAATTATTGACATTGTAGTATCAACGTCCAGACAGAAATAAGTTAATAAAAATTTTTCAAATTATTGTCGTTTTAGTGTAATCGCAAACCAAACGAGTTTCTTAATACCAAGACATGTAAATTTCTCTTTCATGTCATTAATTACTATTTTTTTTTGCTTTTTTTGTTATATTTACAATAAAAGGTTGTTTTCTAAAAAAAATAAACGTATCCGACGAGTTATATTGAACCCTGCAATTTAAAAATAAAATTCAAGGCTTTTTTTAGACAAGTTTAACAAACCCCTCAATCAAGTCAATAACAAACACAAACCAATTGTTTGGTAAGCTGAACACCTTGGAGTTAACAAGAAAAAAAAAAGATAGATTTTAATCTGATTTATCGAAATTTATTAATTCATGGTCATTGTGGTCAAATGATCTCAATTCATTACCTCATTCAACAGAAATGATCAAAACAAGCCTAGAATATGAAAATTTACAACTTACCATTACGGAAATTATTGCCAGACGATCCGGAACGGCACTCAACTAAAATCACTAAAATGAAAATTATAGAAATATGCAAACGCATCTTGTCCGCATTTATTAGTTTTTATTTTTATTATTATTACAGTTAAAATATAACAAATTTTTGAAATAACAATTACAACACGAAACGTAATTAGATTAAAATTGTGGAATCTCCTGCTCTCATCGAGGACTGCTAGTTTGAAACTACAGTAAAAACAAGAACGAGGCTTGTTTAGTGGGAAAGTATTTTAACAGATACATGAAAGTGGAATATTATTACAGCTTTCATTTATAAACGAACGAGATACGTGAAAGACAACAATAATCAATGATTTGATAGAGAAATTTCAACTGAATTTCAAATAAATAAAATGCAGACTATTCTTCAACATATAAACAAATCATCTAACGATAATTATAATAAAAATAGGTGTGTAATATTCGCTGAAGATGGGTTGTTCAATTGAAATTCATACCAGAGGCTAACAATACATTTCAATTGAATTTAGTGGAGAATAAAGAGAATTTTTGTAACAATATAGAAGTCTGTTAGTAATTTATTCAAAACAGAGACCACAAAAGTGGTTTTGAACATAAATGTCTATGAGGTATTTCAATTAATTGCATAATGAAACCTTCAAAATACACCTGGAAAAGTCGAAAAATTGAATAGCCTTAATTAAATTTACAACGACAAGAAAAACGACAAGATTATTTCCATCATATCCTTGAAGGTACGGTTTCTTCACGGTGATAGTGTTACAATCCTTGTAGATATTAGATTTTAAACAGATTAGATGACTTCTTTTATATGTGTAGAGAAATATTGTCTGTTTCACCGGCTGACAATGAGACGAATCCATTGAAATTCTATATGGCGGAAATCGAATTTAATCAATTAATTATTGTAGTTGATTAGCTCAGTTGTGAATCACAATAGGAGTTGTACAAGTCAAAAATGGTGGATGCGCCAAAATTAGCTTAATTTTTACAAGCAATACGAAAGCGAATTTATTGGCAAACAAATCAATAAATTCATCAAATTATAATCGTCTTGTTTATTCCCTGTTTTTATGCTAAACAGCAATAAAATTGTAAATTAAAGATTTTGGTTATATCCTTGATAGATTCTTTGCCCTCTGTCTTGTTTTTATTGATTACATAAAACTAGCAATAAATTTAATTGAATCTTCCTCCAATGTCCAATCAATTCTTTACTGTTATTTCGAAACTGTCGTAAAATTGATTATTAGTCCATTATTATAAAAAGACCTAATTATTAGTGGTTATAAAGTAAACAAATGGACAAAAAAATCAAATATCGCACACAAAATACGATAAACAAGCAATAATATTTTTTCGTTTTATTGATTAAATAATAAATTAAGAATTTATGTTAATTAAACCGACTATTCGAGCGCGAATACAACCGTTTTAATCAAATTGTTGTATCGATTATTGGAATCCCATCAGAGTTATTCCAGACAAATCATCGTCTAAATTACAATCCACAACTCTAATTTTAGGATGTTTCAGCTATAAAAACAGTAATTTTGTAACATTGGGGATAATTGTCATACTTTAGTAACGATTTAATCGTAAAGTGGAAATTTTACTTTCGATCTTGATCTACCCTACTTCTCTACAATTTACGACTTTAATCCAATGAGCCAGACTGGATATGAACAAGTTTGTTTTACTGTTATTGCATTCTTGTAAAATATTTCAATTAATAAAAATTCCAATAATGACTAAAACCGGAGCTGTTACATTTCGTTAAATTGTTCGACATTGTATATTATGTGTATAACAAGAGACTAAAGTGCGGTATTTCGTCCTGAGAGTAGAAGTTTATTCCCGATGGGCGCAAGCCCAATCAAAAGACGAAAGAACGCACTTGAGTCCCGAGTTATAAACGTTATTCTTTGCACTTTCGGAAATATTTGGGATGACATTCAAAGTTTTTGAGATTGACAAGAACCACCATTAATTTGTTAAGGATTTGTCATTTCTATATTTTTAAAAAATCACCCTAGTTACTGCATCAATAATTATTTATTTTTCATTATATTCCTAGGGAAATAATAAATATTATGTCCCAAGGGATTAAAAGTGGTACTTTAGTCCCTCTAATCCTATCCTATACTATTAAAAGAGCAATTCTTGTATATGTATATGTATATTTGCCACGACGATCTCGCAAACGACTCTAACGATTTCGACAAAAATTTAGGTTTAGGGGTTTTTTGGGTCTAGAAAT
>JAZBGW010000514.1:12700-24370 GCA_037464815.1 Mylabris variabilis | reverse complement strand
ATAAAAAATATACCATTCCATTTAAAATAAGAGAATAGGGTGTACTACTTCATATAAAGGGGGTTGCTAGAACAATGAAAATATTTTCCAAAGGTACTTCAGGCAGCAAGATGCTTACATACCAAATTTCAGAAACATTCATCAGTTAGAACGTCTTATACTTTTAATGTCCCATCACTAGGACACACCCTGTATATATAAATTGTTATAGTTATTTTCAGAAATATTTAGTCATCTTGAAAATTAATAGTTTACAAGTAAAAATTCTAAAATCATTACTCGGATGAACATAGAGTGCTAAGATGTTCTCAATTCATTGATTACTTTGATCGAAAATAATTCTGATTATGTTATTTAGGTATACAGTAGAGGCGGCAGTAATAGAAACATATGAAAAACATCGGTTCCGCCCATCTATACAACTTATATATTAGTTAGAAAGAGATAGAGGTCTAAAGATCGGAAACTAAGGCGGCTATTACCACCCACCCTTACAATTAGTTATGACCAAACAAAGTAATTTCTTTTGTACAATCGACTTTCAAACTTTCTAGTTTGCTATCTTTGTCGCACGGTATCCCCTTTATTTTGTGAAAAATCTCCCTGAAAATGCATCAGATAAAGAAGGTATCCTCAAGATATTTAGTTTTATTACATTATTGTTTTACGCAACAATCTTTGTCCGATTAATTCGTAATTATAAGACTAATTTGAACAAGTTTTTTATAACTTTTTTTTTGCAAAACAGATTTAACTTTTTTTTTAAATCAACTAAAACAAATGTAGAATAAGTTAAATTTAACATCTTTAGACTGTTGTCCTTTAAATTAGAAAGTTTGTAGGTCCATGTAGGCATATTCTTTCGTACAAAAGAAATTGCTTTGTTTGGTCGTAGTACTAAGTGTGGGCGGTAATAGCCACCATTGTTTATAATCTTTAGACCTCCGTATTATAGATGTAAGTGTAAGTAGTATATAGATAGGCGGAATGGATGGTTTTCCTATGTTTCTATTTCTGGCGCCTGTACTGTATATAAAATAACACCTGTAAACTAATTTTTAAGATAACTTCTATATTTCTCAAAATAACTACAACAAACCATATATATCTGTAATCAGAAAAAATTATGTTGTTTAATGGACTGAAAATTTAATATGGTTCCATTTAAAAAAAAACATAAGTTTGTGTTATATCTCAAAATCGCTAAAACTTATTCAAAATTGAATAAAATAGATAAAATCTGCATCAAAAACTGTGTTAAAAGCAATAAAAAAGTTCTATTTTCTTGAAAGATTATAAGTTATAAGATATAGAAGATCTTCGAAATAGTGAAAAAATGAAAAAAGTTGAATAGCTTGAAAACAAAAGAACATCGCAAAAATCTAATTGCATTATCTTATTAGCCTTGAAAAAGTACCACAAGAATGTGTTAACAGTTAGTTTGTCCCTTATATGAGATATCCTTAAATACCATCGAAAATAAGCCACCCTGTACAGGGTGTGTCCTAGTGATGAGCCATTAATTCTATTTATTCTATTTAATGGATGTTTGTGCAATTTTGTATCTAGCCATCTTGCCGCCTGAAGTCTCTTTGGAAAGTATTTTCATTGTTTTAGCAGCCCTCGTTACATGGGGTAGTGCACCCTACTCTCTTATTTTAAATGGAATAGTATATTTTTTATTGTATTTTTAAATTGTTTGATAAAATCGAAGGGGACTTTGATAATACTACCAAGGATCTAACGCTGAAAGTTTTTCAGATATTTAGGCTTTTCATGAAATTTTAAGTTTTGCAGTATTTGTTTAAAAAAGTTGTATTTTTCAAATTCTTGCTGCTAAAGTGTTGATATTCTTAAAACAAATATCATAAACAATGTTCTTTCTAGTAAAGCGTTTAATTATCTTTCAGCGTTTTGAGGGAACATTCATGAATTAGAACTTTAACGGCCCATCACTAATACATACTCTGTATTGTTAATTATTTTTTTTGTTCAATTTTTAGAATAATGTCGTTAATGTATTTGTACAAATGGAACAAACTTTAATTTCGGCCAAATATACAAATGAGGAATTAATTATGATTGGTTGTCCATCACCGGAACAGGTTAATGTTTTAATATGTTCTGTATCTTTGAGTAGTGAACAGGATATGAGTAAGCTTAAACCGTAAAAATTAACAATTATTCTGTATTAAATTATATTAAAATTATTAGTAACGTAGGTCGTAACTTGTTTGATTTTTTACTAAAAATTGATGTATTATTATTGATGATCAAGTAACGACCTACGTTATAATCCAATTACACCAAACCTCACCCAATTTTATCAAATTCTTCACAGTAATATAACAACAAAGAAACTACCACTTATTGTTGTTTTTATTAAACGTTATTATCAACACAAATATATATTTTTAATCGATATTGATCGGGTAACTTTCAAGACTAGACTAATTGAAGTTCTGTATTTTTGTTATCAAAATCTAAAAATAAGTCACATGTGGTTTTGTTATTGTGTACAGTTTCAATAAGTAATAAAAAACAATTCAAAAGTGGTATTGAAAACGCGGAAAATGCAATCGATTTGTTCAATTTAACAACAAACTGATAAGTTATCAAATAATTCGTGTTTTTTGTTTTATTAACGAAACATCAACTATATGTCTTGCTCCTTCTGTAAAACTCAAAGATTTTTAAAAAATTGAACGGTTCTTACAGAAACAAAAGGAGCGGTAGTTCGATTTTAAAAGATGATTTAAGTATTGATAACTGAAAGCAGGCGGTTTAGACAGTTTTATTCGCTTCGTGAGATTGGAATATTTGAGTTTTAGTCCAAATTTTAAGACATTTTCGCCAGTGACCCTCAATTTTTTTGACGAATTTCCCACCGACTCTTAAAATAAAGGGGATTCACAATTTTTATCGATTTTAGAGATATCAAGGTTTTACGACGTTTTCCTTTTAAATTATCAATTTTTGCTATGGAATCCTGAAAAATAGGCGAAATCATCAGTTGTTTTGATAAATTTTACTATTCCTATGGATGCCAATCACTTTTAGGCGCTTTTCGAGCCTTACTCTTGGTTTTTAGTCGGGGTTTTGAGAAATCTTTGTCCTGAATGATCAGGGCCGTAGTCAGAAAATTATTCCAGATGGGGCGCGCTTTTTAGCAGACAAGGCAATGTTTTAAAAGACTAACGACTTGAAGGAAAGAAGTTCTGATGGAAGGTGGGGGGCAAGAAATTACAATAGGTATGGCCCAGCCCCATTTGGCCCCAATGATCGATTTTTTTTTACAAATTCTGTTCTTAAGCCGTCAAAAAGAGGATATTTAGACAGTTTTAGTCAATTTTAGAATCGAGTTTTTGAGGTCTTAGTGCTAAATTATTGGGTATCAATGAATTTGGCCTGAGTCTTGCATTGGGGACGATTTAGACACCCTTAATCGTTTTTTGAGGAAAATTTTCAAATTTAAATCTAATTTCACAAATTTTCTCCAGAAATCATTATTTTTTAGTCACTATTGTTAAGTAGTGAAAGGGACAATTTTCGTCTTGTTTCTTAAGTCAATTTGTAAGATATTTTCTCCATAAATCATGAATTTTTGATTTTCTTTTCTAATAATTATTTTATTATCGAGCTTTTAAATCCTGAAAAGGGGACGATGTTTATATTCTTAGCCTGTTTTTTTCCTACTTAAGCTCGCCTTAGCAATATCTTGGCTTAAATCAAGCTAATGGTGGGTTTACACACATTTATGTAGGTGTAGGCTCGTTCATGTACAAGTCGCCACCGACGTCTTTGTAAATCTACGCTTAGGTCGCTTTAAGCCAAGCTCTAGCTAAGGCGAGCTTAAGTAGAAGACCTAGATTTATCACTTGTTTTGGTAAACTTTGCTATTTTTATGGAGGCTGATCACTTTTAGTCGATTTTCGAGATGAACTTTGGTTATTTTGACCGGGCCTTGAGAAATCTATCCTGAACGAGCAAATTTTTTTTGGTAAATTCTGTCCTTAAGTAGTCAAAGGAGGAGATTTAAGCACTTTTAGCCAATTTTAGAATCAAATTTTTGAAATTTTAGTGCTAAGTCTTTAGTTTTCCACGAATTTGGCAACTGAATCGTACAGAGGAGACGATTTTGACACTCTTAATTGTTTTTGAAGGCAATTTTAGAGCCAAATTTTTGAAATTTTAGTGCTAAATCTTTAGTTTTCGACAAATTCGCCTACTACGTAGAGCGGGTACGATTTTGGCAACCTTGATCGTTTTTGGGGGCTATTTTCGAGTTTTAGTTTAAATTTTCAAACATTGCCTCCCAAAGTCATTAATTTTCTGTCAGCCTTTTCACCAAGTAGTGAAAGGGGCAATTTTAGTCTTGATTTTTAGCCTAGTCTCTCAACTTTTGGCGGTCCTAATTTGAACGATGTTAATCATTTTTTAGCTGAATTTTGTATCAAAAACAATACAGATTTAGTCATTTTTAGTTAATTTTTGAGCTAAATTTTTAAAATTTATTCAGTCTCCAAAAAATGTTCGCTCTCAATTAACAGTTTTGACTGAATTTTGCTTTTAAATCGTAAAAGGGCCAAATTTTGATACTTTTAGTCTAATTTTTTGCCAAAATTTCCACTTTTCCACTGAGTTTTAATAAATTTTCATACTAAATCGTCAGTATTTCTAGCTAATTTGCCACCTAAATGGTACGTTTTTGAGATTTCTGATCTTCTAATTAAGGTTTTAGGAAATTTTTAGATAAACTTCTTACATGGGCATATAAGAAGCTGTTTTTTTTACAACAAATCGAAAAAAATACTCTATAAAAATTGTTTCAGTATTGCTAAAGTTTAGAATCAAATAAAACAATGAGGATTATATCTATTTTTCGAAGTAATCTTATCAGAATCAATGATAAGTTTTAAATTTATTGCAATTCCATTTATTGAATTGTATCAAAAAATATATATGACGAATTTTATCATTGATAATCTCCAAATGTCGAACAATAAGATTTCAAAACGCTCGTCAATCATTATTAATTTACGAATAACAGTATTGTGTGTTAGTGGCTCAAATTTTTGAAGTTCTTTTGTTTAAAAGAGACGTTTTAAATGTAATTTATTCCTGTCGAGAATGGCAGCACGCCGTCGATATTTCCCTGGGGATAGCGATGAGGAGGATCCACTCTATTCAACAGCATTCAAGTAAGTATTTTTTTTTTGCTTTATAATCGCATTCTATTCCAAAATCGACCAATTTTAGCGAGGAGGAAAACGTTAAAAAATGGAATATTTTCACGAACAAGCCACGAGAACCTCAAGTTGGTTCGGCTGTTGAATCGAAATATTACGATTTAAGCATTAAATTGTTGAAAATCGTTACATATTTGCTTGTGTTCGTTATCGTCTTAGGATCAGCTGTTCTATCAAAAGCCACAACTCTATTTATGACATCGCAAATTAAAAAAGATGTAACCCGACCGTATTGTAATAAGAAAATAGACATTTCAGAACAATTTATTGTAACAATACCGCAAATCGAACGTGTAACATGGATATGGTTGTTGGTTTTTGCATATTGTGTACCGGAAATTGGCACTTTTATTCGTTCGTTAAGGAAATGTATGTTTAAAAAGTGGGAAATGCCAACATTTTGGGATTGTATATCGCTATTGATAACAGAAATTTGTCCGGCTATTGGTAGTGCAATTTTAATATTTCTAGTTTTTCCCGAATTGGATGTAATTAAAGCTGCCATGCTAACGAATGCTGTGTGCTTTATCCCCGGATTTATCGGTAAAACATTATCTATAATATCGCCCTGTTGCTCTAAAAGTAGACGATTCCTATCAAACTCCTATGAGGGATTCGAAAAATATTTCAAGGATTTGTAGGAAAGCGACTAGAGATCATTTTAGCAAAATCAGAACCTCGTAGGTCATTTGGAAGTTGGTCAAAAAACGCTCGTTTCTGACGACGTCACGATTCTTAAAAACTTGTTACACACTTAAAATGACTTAGAGTGACTCAAAGATCCTCCCGACACTGATTTTTTTCGGTTTTTTTTCCCAGTGCATTCTGAAACAGGTGCAAATGTTTCCCATTTTTCGTAAAATGCAATGGAGTAAAACGAAAAGAGCCATTCTTATTCGTTTTCCGTGTTTAACTCATTTTTGAAAATTGTAATCTTGTCCAAAACGAGCGTTTTTTGATCAATTTCCAAATGATTATTTTTCTAATCGCTCGTTAAGAATGACCCGAAGACCCCCCAGCACTGATTTTTTCCTTTTCTCAATTGCATTCTAGAAAAAAATGGATAACATTCTCTCCCGCTCCGGAATAAAATGCAGAAAAATGAAAGAAAATCATGTTGGGAAGCTCCCCGAGTCATTGTAAGTCGTTTAACGTGTATAACTCGTTTTTGAAAATCGCGACATCGTTAGAAGTGAGCGATTTATGACCAACTTCAAAATGAGTTACGAGGCTCTAATTTTAGTAAAATGATCTCCAGGGACCCCCCCTACAAATCCGTGAAATATTTTTTAAATGGCTTGGCAACTAAACGGAATTTCATAAGAATTAACCAAATTTTTAAAAAAACATCGTCCCATATACAGAGTGTCCTTATTATATTTGGACAAAAAGCACAATAATTATTGTAAGAATTTAAAGCAAAACGATTTATTGAAGCTGAAAGTGCTCGTTTAGATTTCTTGCCGCCACACTATTTTTGAAAATTTTGAATTAAAAGCATACCTACAAAAATATTTTTGTTCTCAAAAATTATCCCCAAAAATGTTTCAATGATTGAAGGGTGCTAAGCTAACAAAATTAAGAATGTTTGATAAAGCATGTAAAGGGATGAACTTTGAAAATGTTACTTCAATAGTAACAAAAATTTTGAAATCTTGCGTTTAGATCTTTTCAATTAAGGTGAAATGTTCGAAATAAATAAAAAATTCTGCTAAAAATCATGTGAATTTCTAAAACTTTTGGTAATAAGTAGTTACTAATTTTTTTGGAGTTTTGTAGTAGGATCTTTAAAAAAGCTAACACTGCTGTCGAAGATTTTAATTTTTTTTCATGAGAAGTGTCGCCTTGTTTCAAATATCCTTGCACTATTAAAAATTGCAATTTTGGTCCAAAATTTCAAAATATTGGTGAGAAGCTTCGCTTTATTTCAAAAATTTCGCATTTGCTTGTGATCAAAGAGAATGCAATCGAGAAAAACGAAAAAAATTAATGTTGGGGGGCAAGTCGAGTCATTCTTAGTCCTTTTGTGTCTTTAGCTCGTTTTTGAAAATCTCGAACCTGTCCAAAGCGAGTGTTTTCTGGCCAACTTAGAAATGAGCTACGAAGTTTTAATTTTGCTAAAATGATCTCTAGGAAGTACCCTACATGGAAATATTCTTAGAATCACTCGACAAATAATGGAAGTTGATAAACAACTTTTTGTCGGACATAAATATCCCTGTATTATCCTCATCTTCCCATATACAGAGTGTCCCAATTATGTATGGATAAAAAACATAATAATTATTTTTGAAAATTTCGAATTAACTGCATACAAAAATATTTTCATTTTTAAAGATTACCCCCAAAAAATGTTTCAATGATTGAAAGGTGCTAACAAAAGCAAGAATGTTTCAAAACGCATGCAAAGGGATGAACTTTGAAAATTTTACTTCAACAGTGATGAAAATAAATACCAATTTTTTTCCAGTTTTGCGCTAGGATCTTTCCAAAACCTAATCCTTCTCTCTAAGATTTTTTTTTCATGAGATAAGTACATATTGCCTAATTTCGAATACCTTTGCACTATCATTTAACAATAGTGCCAAATTCTGAAAAATTTGATCTAAAATTTCAAAATGTTGCTGAGAAATTACGCTTTATTTTGAAAATTTCTCATTTGCTTATGATCTTACTCAAAATTGAAAACAAGTATAATACTTTTGATCTAAAATTTTAAGATTTTATGAGAAATTTTGCCTTATATCTCTCCGAGTCATTCTTAGTCGATTTGCGTCTTAACTCGTTTTTCCAAATTATGACCTTATCCAAAACGAGCGTTTTTTCACCAACTTCCAAATGAGCTAAAAGTTTCTAATTTTCCAAAAATGATTTCTAGGAATGCTCCTATCAATATTCGAAATATTTTTCGAGTTGCTCGCCAAACAATAAGAGTGTCATACCAATTGTCTACTTTTAGAGCAACAGAGCAGTATAATAATAGCAATGATTCATTATTTTGTAATTTTCTAGCGTTTTGTTCACGTAGAGCCTCATTAGATAGTGGTCTATTGTTGATTTTGGACGTCTTGAGTACTCTAGCCCAAGCTAGTTCTTTTGTAGTGTGGCCATTAGTGGAACAACGTCCGATCTTGTATGCAATACCAGTTGCTGTAATTTTAATATCGTTCGGATGGTGGGAGAATTTCGTATCGAAAGATTCACCGATACAATTTATCAGTCAATTGGGGCAAATTAAGAGGAATTTCCAAAATAAAACCTACTTTGTATACATTTTCGTATCGTTGATCAAATGTTTAGTGTTCTTTTCGACGATGTTGTTGATTTGCTTATGTCGTGAAGACGATGTTAATTTTCTCTTCAAGAATTTCGGTAAAGCTTTCCAAAATCATCGAATCTACATTGCCGAAATTGAACCAATCATATCCAGTGATACAACACCGAATTACGAAAACGCTATCCGTACCGGTGACGGTACTTACATCACCACCGATTTTATGACACCGTTATGGGTATTTCTATTGAATATCACCACAACATATATTTGTTATGCTTTCGGTAAATTCGCCTGTAAAGTTATGATACAAGAATTCAGTTTTGCCTTCCCTATAAATCTATCGGTGCCAGTTCTATTAACCGGATTGATAGCAATGTGCGGTAGTTTTAGTCGAGATGAATGCTCTTTCGCTGATACAATACCAGAATATCTATTTTTTATACCACCACCGTTATATTTCCTAAGCGATTTTATATCACAACAACACTCTTGGATTTGGTTGTTGTGGTTGTTATCACAAGCTTGGATTACAGTGCATGTATGGCGGCCGAATCCTGAAAAGTTAGCATCAACTGAAAAATTATTCGTCCGGCCAATGTACGATGCTTTCTTGATCGATCAAAGTTTAGCATTGAATCGACGACGCGACGAAGACGAACCGTTTATTCGCAACAATACTGAGGAAATTCGAGGTAATTCTATTGATAAAACAATTCTAATTTAGTGTTATCAATTTTTTTTATTTGTATTAGAATTAAATGAGGCTGATTTGGATGATTCATCAGTTGTACGAATCTATGCTTGTGGAACTATGTGGCATGAGACAGAGGACGAGATTATGGAATTTTTAAAATCAATATTTCGCCTAGATCAAGACCAGTGCGCTAATAGAATTGTTCGCAATTATTTACGATATAATTTACCCAGCTATTATGAATTTGAAAGTAATTATTTGGGGATTATTTTGAAATTGGCGCGCTATAACATACCAACTCTAGTAACGAAAAGAACCTAGATTGGGTCGGATAATTATTTAAAAATTATTTGGGATAGTCAAATTTTTATAAATTTCTGATAAATGTAGAGATTGATGCAAATCTGGCATGTTTTTATGGGGTATATGGCGTTATTTACGATTCTTACAAATTATTAAATGTAGTCGGCTGTGAAAATCATGTAGGAAGCCATTATGATAGAGCGCGCGAAATTCAAAATAGTTTATCTATTACTGATTTTAATTTTAATTTTTAATTGAACGTTAATCCTTTTAGCGCATATTTTTTTCGATGACGCCTTTGTACGTAAACACCAAAACGACGAAGATCCGCATTTGAACGAATTCGTTCACATATTGATATCAACGATTGATAAGGCTGCAACTAAAGTTCATGGTACAGAGATAACAATACGTCCGCCAAAGATCTATCCAACACCGTACGGTGGACGTTTAGTATGGACGTTACCTGGTAAAACGAAACTAATTGCCCATTTGAAAGATAAGAAGAAGATTCGTGCAAAGAAACGATGGTCCCAAGTTATGTACATGTACTATCTTTTGGGTAATCGATTAGCTGATAACAATGATATACCCGATGAGAAGAAAGATAAAGTTGCTGAGAATACGTTTATATTGGCTCTAGATGGTGATATCGATTTTCAACCGGAAGCGTTACATTTACTGGTCGATTATATGAAGAAAAATAGGAAATTAGGCGCGGCATGTGGACGTATCCATCCAGTTGGTAGTGGTGCCATGGTATGGTATCAGATGTTTGAATATGCAATTGGTCATTGGTTGCAAAAATCTACCGAACATGTGACCGGTTGTGTCCTATGTAGTCCTGGTTGTTTCTCACTATTCCGTGGCAAAGCTCTAACTGATGATGCTGTAATGAGAAAATACGCAACACGATCAACACAAGCCGAACATTATGTCCAATACGATCAAGGTGAAGATCGTTGGTTATGCACGTTATTATTACAGCAAGGATATCGTGTTGAATATTCAGCCGCTTCGGATGCTTACACACATTGTCCGGAAGGTTTTAACGAATTCTATAATCAGCGCCGCCGATGGATGCCATCAACGATGGCAAATCTCTTGGATCTCTTAATGGATGCGAAACATACAATTGAAATTAATGAGAATATATCAAAGATGTATATTGCATATCAAGTAGTGTTAATGATCGGTACTGTACTGGGTCCTGGGACGATTTTCTTGATGTTGATCGGTGCCTTCAATACTGCTTTTGGTCTAAATCAATGGACATGTCTTCTGTGGAATTTAGTACCGGTACTAATCTTCATCGTTGTTTGCGCTACCTGTAGCTCTGAAATTCAAGTAAGTCGAAATTTGTAGTAGTTAGTGATTCGGTTTCGGTTTCGGCCAAAACTGAGAGGCTCAAGATTCGGTTTCGGCTGTAAATCCTGTTTCAGTCGGACACTAGTAATAATTAGAATATTGTTAATTGGTTTTTTCTTTAGTTATTCTTCGCTGGTTTAATCAGTTCGATTTACGGTCTAATTATGATGGCTGTCTTTGTTGGTGTAATGTTACAAATGCGACAAGATGGTATTCTAGCACCATCATCATTATTCTTCTTTTGTGTAGCTGGTGAGATGATTATTGCAGCAATAATGCATCCAAAGGAATTTTATTGTTTAAAATACGGCGTTATTTACTATGTAACTGTACCAAGTATGTATATGTTGTTGGTAATCTATTCAGTCTTCAATATGAATAATGTTTCATGGGGAACAAGAGACGTTACAATTGTCCCAACAGAAAAACCAAATGTAAGTTGGTTCTTTAAGGGGATGCTGGGGTCCGGCTTCTATTCAATGTCAAAAAAAGTGACAATTTTTCATAATCAAACGCTGTAATTAGCGTCGAATTGGGCGTTTTGCGGTGCAGTCGAAGGAGTTTTCCATTTTGGAAAATTTTTACTAAATTTCAAAGTGCAGAGCAAAATGTCGGGGCAAGTCAAAATATTTCCTATCACGCCATTTTTACGATTTTAAAGATAAAAAATCGTACGGCAGCTTGTTTGAAAGCTTACTCGTGGGCGGAGGGCCGCCCTGGTGGAAATGAGACTCTGAAAATCTCGGAAAAAGTCTTACTTTCTCTGAAAATTTGGAAAA
>JAZBGW010000513.1:13870-24417 GCA_037464815.1 Mylabris variabilis | reverse complement strand
TTCTATTAGTTAGACAAGGAAAATGAACATATGAAATGAAATGATTCGACATTTAGATAGATATATTTTAATTATAATGTTTCCATTAAGTTCCTCACCTCTATATAGAAGTATTATATACACTATAAGCGCCAGAAAAAGATACATAGGAAAAACATTGACTCCGTCCATCTATACTATTTGCATATTAGATAGAAAGACATAGAGAGAACGTAGGTAGTCTAAAAATTGGAAACGATGGTTCCTATTACCACCCACCCTTAGTTCTATGACCAAACAAAGCAATTTCTTTTATATCTGCATCGACCTTCAAACTGTCTAGTTTAAACGACAACAATAACCAGATGTTGAGGAGTTGATATCTTTGTCGCACGGTATCCCCTTTATTTCGTGAAACATCCCCCTGAAAATGTATTAGACAAAGAAAAGACTATCGTTAAGATATTTATTTTCATTACATCACTAGTTTACACAACACTTATTCGATTAATTCCTAATTATAACACTAACTTAAGCAAGTTTTTAATAACTTTATCCATATAAAACAGATCCAGCATTTTTTTCTTATTAAATCAACTAAAACAAAGTAAATATGGAATAAGTTGAACTGAATTGATATATTAAAAAAAAGACTTGTTGTAATTGTAAATGTACGTAACAGTAATCTTTCTGACTGTATTATTAAGTTAGACAAGTGAAGAAATATTTGAGACCATTTACGTTTCCTCTATCTCTGTCTAACTACTATAGATGGGCCGAACCGATTTTTTCCCCAATGTTTCTATTTCTGGCGCCTCTACTGTATATGAGGAGGAGAGAGAGAGATTTTCTATTGGTACAACTGTTACCACCGACATATTAGTCTGTCTCTCTTTCTCTCTCACAAATTATACTTTATTTTTAAACTAGGAGAAGTAATGATAATGATTAAAATCATGTTTACGTACTAAAAGTCACTGAACAAAATACACTAGATAATTTTGGTGGTACTTTAAATATTTATGTCTCATTACTCATTTAAACGTAACATATTTAGTTTCCTGATGAAAACTAAGAATAAGTTCTTCTAATTAGCAAGTGATATTAGAGTGCGTTTAAAATACCAAAATCCAATGCAGTTATTATTCTTTTTTTAATGACGAAGAATACGAATATGTTATCCCTTCTTTATTGGTATTGGGCTATTGGGTATTGCATAAAAAAAAAAACCTCATGCAGATTATCACTATTGTCCGTCCTTCTAATAGCGACACATGATATAATATATCTGTAATTTTACGTTGTTTTAGGGGAGAACAGGTACTATTTGCACTACTGGTACTTACTGTAGCGGCATTCATATCGACAGGAGATTCAGTTAATTAATTAAAATTAACAAAACCTAAATGTTACGTTACAGGTTAGTGGCGTTACGTAACATCAACGTTGATATTACGTAAAATTGTTTGCTGGACATTTAGGCGCCCTAAATTCAAATCACTCCTCCTAGTTTAAAAATAGAAAAAAGTAAGTACCTACAGATCAATAATCTAGTAATTTTTAAACATTACATTGGATAACGTTTTAAAATAATAAAATAGCACAAAGACTGGCCTGTGAAGTCACTCGAAGTCAATCTCTGAAATGGTTGGAATGACTATACATAGTATACATTAAGCAAATGTCAAACTTGGCGTTTTTCTGTTGATTAAGTTGGCGCTACTTTCGGAAAAATCACCAAAACTCATCAGACTGTAAATGGCTGCTCTGATGTTTATTTGTTGTATTAGAAGATGGGAACCAATTTGATAAATTCAATTATTCTAATATTTATAATATTGATTAAAGGTATAAAATTAATTAGTTGACCTTAGAAATAATTCAATTCAAATAAAATAATTATCATTTTGCCATTTTATAGATTGTTCTATATGTTGTGCTAGTATACCTACCTCAAACAAACCAACAACAACAAAATGTGAATTCTACAATCAGACAATGTGTAGTGATGGCAAAGGGGAAGGCTGTAGTGAGATTATCGAATGTGATTATCCTGGTGATGGGAAACGCAACCATTGTTTCGTTCTTTGGTCACCAGACGAGAATGGTAATTACAACATCTCATTAAAGGTACAACTATTAGTAATCAACATGAATAAACTGTTAATCGTTCTATTTTTCGGGGATGATCAATTTTAGGGTTGTTTTTTGAACAATGAAGAATGCTATGATAAAACAGAATGTATCGAGGAGGCACCGAAAGAATCACAAACGAAATTCTTATTCTGTTGTTGCGAAGGCAATATGTGCAATCAGAATTTCACATGGAAACCAGCCCCATTACCACCATCAAGTAGTATGTCCATATTTTTTTATACCTATACAATATTGATTATATAAGAGCAAATATTTATAAATTTTAGCGGCTGTTCCAATTCTTGAAGCCCCTACAGCTTTTTCAACAATATACACCGTAATAACTGCTATTATTATACTAATTGTAGTTTTCGTAATTTGTGGTGTTTTATATTTCTACAAGAAACGTAAATTTCATTTCAACGAGGTGAGTTATTCTTTAATCCATATACGTGATTATTGAGTCAATTTTAATTAATGCCGCTCAATTTAGTGGGGGGTAAGTTTTTTATCATATAAAACCTTATTAAAAATGTACGTCTTGACCTTTTTGATTTCAACCCTTCATTTTTGATTTAAAACAGTTACCGACAACTGATCCAAATCCACTACCACCACCATCACCATATCAAATGACTGAATCTGAATTACGGCCGATACAATTGATTGAAATCAAAGCACGCGGTCGTTTCGGTGCTGTATGGAAGGCACAATTCAAATCAGAGGAAATAGCTGTGAAAATCTTTCCAATACAAGATAAACAATCATGGATTAGTGAACAAGAAATCTTTAAATTGCCTTATATGAATCATGCGAATATTTTACAATTTATTGGTGTTGAGAAACGTGGTGATAATTTACAAGCACAATTTTGGTTAATAACAGCCTATCATGAACGTGGTTCATTATGTGATTATTTAAAATCACATACAATTACATGGAATGAATTATGTTTAATTGCTGAAACAATGGCGAAAGGTTTGATGCATTTACATGAAGCATTACCAGGCAAATCACCACAAGATCCTATAAAACCAGCAGTAGCACATCGTGATTTTAAAAGCAAAAATGTTTTATTAAAACACGATATGACAGCTTGTATTGCTGATTTTGGTTTAGCATTAGTGTTTCATCCAAGGAAATCATGCGGTAATACTCATGGACAAGTCGGTACTAGAAGGTAAATTTCTATAACAAATTCTAAAATGCATAAACGACTTTTTTCTATTTTGCGTCTTGTTAAGTTAACAAAAGGAGTGCTTTAATACCTGTTAACGCACTCTTTTTGGGTATTTTAATAGTTAGTATAATTTATTTTCTTAAGGTTGGTAGCCTGCACATGCGTCTTTCATATTCAATGTGATTGGTGTTACGCTAAACAAACTTCAAACATCAGATATTATACAGCGTGTTTTTTTTAAAAGTGGTCAATTCTTATGAAACTCCTATTAGTTAGCGAGTGATTTGTAAAATATTTCAAAGATTCATAGGATAGTGTCTAGAGATCATTTTAGCAAAATTAGAACCTCGTAGCTTATTTGGAAGTTGTTCAAAAAACGCTCGTTTCTGATAATGTCATAATTTACAAAAACGACCTAAGCACGCAAAACGACTAGGAATGACTCGTAGACAGTGGCGGAACTACAGGTGGGCCTGTGCCCACCCTGAAAAATCTGTGCCTATCTATGTGCACACCCGCAAATAATCTAAAAATTTATATGAAAAACGTTTTTCTAACATGAATACCACAATATTTGTATGATCGCAGATACTAAGTCTATTTTTTTTTAAAATCTGAATGTTTTTTGTTAAATGAGGTGCCCACCGAAAATTAAGTTGGCCACCTAATGGCACCCTAAAATTTGATGTTAGCTCCGCCACTGCTCGTAGACACTCATAAAAGTGATTTTTTCGTTTTTCTTCATTTGATTCTGCAACAGATGGAAATCTTTCGCATTCTTTCTAGAATGAGATGGGTAAAAACGAAACAAATCACTGTTGGGAGGGTCTACGAATTGTACGTGCTTCGCCAGTTTTTGAAAATTGCGACTTTGTCCAAAAAAATCGTTTTTTTGACTAACTTCTAAATAAACTACGAGGTTCTAATTTTGTTAAAATGATCTCCGGGTAGTACCCTACAAATCATTGAAATATTTTTTGAGTTTCATAAGAATTGACCACGTTTAGAAAAGCACCCTGTACTTAATAGATTGCTAGTGTGCCATATTTCGTATTGGAATAGGTAGTAACAAGCTTTAGATGACCTCGACAGTTTACCTCACTCTTTTGACCTAACTACTTATTGTAGTATGTCCTTCAATTTGGTTGTTTTTTAGCGCGTCTAATGTAAAAAAAGAATTAGATATTTTGGTCCATGGGGGCTACAAATTTGTACTCACATTAGCAGTCTACAGTGTTTTTTTAAGGGTGGTAAATTCTTGTAAAACTCCTATTAGTTGACCGGCGATTCGAAAAATATTTCACAGATTTGTAGGGGGATCCCTGGAGATCATTTTACCAAAATTATAATCTCGTAGATCATTTGGAAGTATGTCAAAAAACGTTCGTTCTGGACAATGTCTTGATTTTCAAAGATGAACTAAACACGTAAAACGATTAAGAATAACTCAAACGCCCTCCCAACATTGATTTTTTTTGTTTTTCTCCATTGCATTCTAGAGAAAATGCAAAATATTTCCCCCTGTTCCAGAATAAAATGGAGAAAAACGAAAAGAATCAATGTTGGGAGGATACTCGAATCATTTTTAGTCATTTTACGTGTTTAATTACATTTTTTGAAAATCGCGACATCCTCAGCAACGAGTGATTTTTGACCTACTTCCAAATGAGCTACGAGGTCCTAATTTTGCCTAAATGCTCTACAGGTACTACCCTACAAATGCTTGAAATATTTTTCAAATTGCTCGCCAGCTAATTGGAATTTTATAAGAATTGACCACATAAAAAACATCCTGTATACATATGATACAATGTATTTGATTTTGATTTATTTATTATTTATTATTGCCACTCACATTTGTGGTATTTTCTGAATTTAAATGTAGAGAGGAAGTTCAAAACGAAAAAAACAATTGCACAATTTTTAAATGTCGCGCTAGTTAATAAAAATTGTCCCGACATTCCCTAAATTTCAAGGGCTCATTTTTTTATTAAAAAAGGGTGCAAAATAGAAAAAACTCGAAGTTAATTCCTGCACTCGACCATTTAAACTTGGTCTCGTGCAGGAATTATCAACTTCTGAAACTCGCTTTTTAATACATATACTATTTCCGGTATATTTTTAAAGATATATGGCACCGGAAGTTTTAGAAGGAGCTATAGATTTCAATGCTGATGCATTTCTGCGTATCGATATGTATGCTTGTGGTTTAGTTCTATGGGAATTAGTATCAAGGTGTACGGCTCAAGATGGACCTATTGGTGAATATCGTTTACCATTTGAAGAGGAAGTCGGTCCACATCCTAGCTTAGAAGATATGCAAGAATCGGTTGTACAAAGAAAAGTTCGACCTACTATACCGAAACATTGGCGACATCATCCTGTTAGTATTACAATAAATACTAAATTTATTTCGTTAATTGATTCAAATTTTTATAATTTAAAAAGGGTTTGGCGGCTATGTGCGATACAATTGAAGAATGTTGGGACCACGATGCTGAAGCACGTTTATCAGCATCTTGTGTAATGGAACGTGTTATGCTACACAGTAGATATTCACAAAATCTCTACGGTATGAGAATTGAAAACGATCAACTTATATCACCTATAAAAGAGAATAGTATTTAAACTACCCTTAAATATCGTATGACCGATTTAGTTCCATATGAGTTGAGGTGCTGATTTAAAATTTATACTAATGGATATTTCCAATTAGATTAAATTTTTAAATAGATCGATCAATAACAAAAAAATTAACCCATCAGTTCCAGTTGATATATCATCGTACCTGCATCTGAAGGAATTAAAAACAAAAAAACAGGCAGTATATTTTTAGTTACCATTTATTTGTAAATGTACTTTTGATTTACAATCAATTGTAGTCATAATATTTTTAAAATACGATCTCCGTATACCAATATGTGCCAACTGAAATATTAGCGTGTGTATTTCAATAAGATTGACGAGAAACAAATTTTTCGACATAGACACAGAACTGTGTGTGTGTGCGCGCGGTATATTTTTTTAACAAAATGTAATCACACTATTCATTAAGGCTGCGGACCACTGCTTTTTACACAATTTCTCGCTTGTTTTTTTAATTGTAGAAACGCGCGATAGTGTTATGCAAAGAGCGTTTCTGTTTTGGAACATTTTGAGGAAATTCTGAATTACCGATAAATGTCTCGAGGCATGTTTTTTTCTACAATTTCCCCCGCTCAGCCCATGTTGATTATTTTTTAATGAAAATTTAATAAAAACGGGCACGCTTGTGCAGTACTTTTGTGCAGTTTTAAAGATGGACAAGCAGATGATTGCTTTTTCGAAAGCTTATCCATGTGAGGGAAACCTGACGTCGGTGAAAAATCCAATTTTTAAAAATTTTGAGAAGTCTCATTTATTATTTTTATCTATTGAAAATAATTGTTTTGTAATAAAGTTGTCCAAAGATAACATTTTTGTCGGTGAAACTTATTTATTTCCCTATAAAAATTGGGATTAAAACCATTTTCCGTTATTTCATGATGTGTAATTTGCGTTCTTACGTGTTAATTCACATACATTGATCTCTGCTGTAATAACCAACCATTCCCAGTTTGTGGTTTCGTGGCGAAGTTGCCACATCTCCTGTCAGATTTAGAAGGCCTAGGTTTGCCTTCCGTACCGATTTTTGTGAGATTTTCCGAATAATAATTCAAGCGGAGTACAAGACAAACGCCGAAAATTGGGAAAATCCCACAGAAAATCGGTACGGGTGACAAATCTAGACCTTCTAAATCTGAAAGAAAATGTGGCAACTTTGCCACGAACTACAAACTGGGAATGGTTGGTTACTACAGCAGAAATCAGTATATGAGAATTAACGCGTATGAATGTAAATAACACATCTTTGGGCAACTACCACTACTACAAACTTTTTTTTTCAATAGATAAAAAGAACAATGAGCTTTCTCAAAATTGTGTTTTTCACCGACGTCAGGTTTCCCTCACATGGATAAGCTTTCGAACAAGCAATCATCCGCTTGTCCATCTTTAAAACTGCAAAAAAGTACGACATAAGCGTGCCCGTTTTTATCAAAATTCCGAAAAAGTATCAAGTCGATCGAAAAATTTCTTGAATATTTTGAAAACCCCTGTAATTTTTTATATATAATTAAATTTTCATTAAAAAATAGTCAACATGGGCTGAGCTGCAGAGAAATTGTAAAAAAAAACATGCTTCGAGAGACAAATATCTGTAATTTAGAATTTCCTCAAAATTTTCCAAAACAGAATTGTTCCTCTGCTGCATCTTGAAACGCTCTTTCCATAACGCTATCGCGTGTTTCTACATTTTAAAAAACAAGCGAGAAATCGTGTATCAAACACTACCCATTTTCATAAAAAGTAGGGGTTCGCAGCCTTAATTCTTAAATAATATCAGTACAGACTATAGTTGGATGAATATTTTCTGTATTTGTAGTGTTTTACAAATAATCAGTGAAGGCGATTGGATTGTTTAGATAGTTTCAACCCATCATTGTTGGATTATCTATAAATAGATTAGGTTTAGTTATTTAGACAGATATAAAAGGGAAATTACAACGGGATAGAGTCGATATAAAATATTGGAAACACAGACTGACATTCTATTTGTATTGGTGTAAATATAAAAAATTAAAATGATCGAAATCAGTCTGTTTTTTCCCCAACCAGTCTAGTTCCGAAACAAAAATAGAATGTCGTTAATTAGGATTTTTCGTAATTATCGAAATGTTGTGCCATTTGATGTCGTTTTTTTTTCTATTTCATATAAATACAATTACAACTCTTACAATTGGCGATTATTTATAAAGAAAAATATTTATATATAAGAACATTTATAAAATATACATAGATACCTATTTTGATTAGTACTAACAATAATTTTGAATATTCGATATAACCAAATTTTATAATATGTAAATTGAAATTCTCATAAAAAATTGTTGATATAACCAATATTAAAATGTCAACAATAAGAGAATTATAATAATAATTGATGAGAAAAACAACATTTTCGATCAATGAATTTTCAGTAATTTCAAAGACTGAGCTGTATTAGTTTTATTTTTTAAATATTAATAATATTCACAGGGAGTTTACTATGTTTGTTGTAAGTTTATTTAAGATTTGCTTAGAATTCTTGCCGACATTTTCCCTATTAATTTTTAGTTTTAAATTGTGTAATCCTATCCAAACTACCTCTATTATTTATTTTTAAGATTCCTAAAAACGATCGTTTCAACCACAACTGGATAGCTCTTATAACATTTCATTTTAATTGGTCAGCGATTCAAATAATATTTTAAAAATTTGTGGGACATTTAAGGAAAAATATAAGCTGGTAGTTTATTGGGAAATAAGCGGAAAAACGATTTTTTTTTAATTTCAATAAATAAAGGCAATCAGAAAAATAAAATTTGGCTTTTAATTAATAATTTGAATTTTAATTCTTCGATTTCATTTCTTAATTTAATATAGGAAATAATGTAAATCTAAAGTGTATAAAAGGCTCGTGAAACTTGCTCCGTATTAAAAAGTTCTGCAATTTTTAAAAAACAAATCGCTAGCCAACTAATATAAAGCGTCATAAAAATTATAGAGTCGTTGTTGAAACGATCTAATATAGGTGCGTTATTTTCTATTTTTTAATATGTTTAAACTGATTTTTGCCTAAAATAACAATGGTAGTATAGAATTGCAATGTATTCATCACATATCAACCAATTTGTTATTTATTATTAATTTGTTTGTTTAATAACCCTATAATTGTTGTGTAAATTAATAATAACACAAATTGTAGTTCAAATTCAGTACAATTTTTACAATATACACTTACACATACATACAGAGACACACATACAAACACGAAAAGCAGGTAGCATTCCGAATATTAAGGTATTTTTTCTTCATTTTACGAAATACAACAGTTTATAATACAATATACCTTGAAAAATAAGGAAATTATCACAATATGAAGGGAAATTGGGTGTAGTTTCTAGTTAATGTTTAATATTATTCTAACAAATCTTTTTATACACAGTGAATTAAAAGAAAATTGATTACAAGTAGGGATTTTTGTTGAATAAATTTGTGTATTAGTGAATGAATGATTATTATTATAATTATTAAAAAAAACAACTTCATTCATTAATTTAACCTAATTATGTCCGATAAAATTAACATTTAATTGATTACAGTAGATTACTTTTATTGTAGAGACTTATTAATAGTTGAATTTTGCGATTTTAGAAAATGATAATTGGTGTGAATTTTACAGTAGCAATTTAAAGAAACTTGAATTGGACGTGAATTGCTGTAAGTAAATACGAATGTTAGTATTAAAAGTAAACTAATAAGTAGGAAAGTATTGTTGGTATTAAATTTATTCTAATTTTAGATATTTGGAAAATCTTTTTTAAAATTGAACAATCCATGAGACTTTCAGGATTTTCACAATTTCTGTGTAAACTCGACAGGTCGATACACAGAAAAAAGATACTTTTAAATGAAGCTAATTACTAATTACATAGAAAATTGCTATTTATGAAGAAACGAATATTCTAGTAGTAATAAAGAAATTCACTTTTCAAAAAAAATCAGTAATAAAGTAGATCGGTGTATTGTTGCTTGCCTATACGCGCCACCAATTAAATACAGAGATATCATAGATGGCTATATTACAATGTTGTTTTGTGCCAATGAAAGCATCTTTGAACTTAATCAAATAGCTTTTAAGAAAAAAATAAGCAAATGAAACAATCATCGAAATCAAAATAGAAGCAATATCAAAATTGTGTTAATTAATATTTCTATATATATAGAAAAATTTGTATTTTTGTCATTGTACTTCAAATTTGGTGAAACATTTTGGAAGTGGCAATATTGAAGGTGAGTGACGTAAAATTGACTTGCATATTAAAATCAACGCCATCTATGACCCATTTAATCTATTTTCATACATTACAAAAATATCCCATGAATATTATTATTGTGGAATATTTTTAGAAATTGCGAATCTTTTAAAAATAGTTATTGGATATGATTCAATTGATATATCTATCAGTTATCTTAATCCAGATTATTTTTGCTTAAACAAAATAAAACAGATTTATTTCATTTATTCTAGAAAGCTTTGATAATCTTTTGTTTTTTGTTGTTCGAAGTACAACAGGACGGTAGAGTGCGTTGTTGTCGTCGTTGTTCAGTTTTTTGCCTTCAATTTTTACGT
>JAZBGW010000513.1:0-13779 GCA_037464815.1 Mylabris variabilis | reverse complement strand
TTTTTATTGAGAGAATCTACATAAATTTATGGCCATTCGATTATTATTATATTGTTGATAAAAAGATTAACAATAATTAATATAGAAAGATGTTAGCCTGTGATTGTTTGAATGTGATCATTGACACCAAGGAAGATGATTTTCAGCAAGTCGATATTGCTGCATTGAATTTAAATGAAGAGGAATTACAGGATTTGTTCTTTAAGCAAGTAAGAATCTATAGCTATATTTTTGTCAATATTAATTGATTAAAGAGCTTGTTTAGAATAATTGAATTGTTAATCAATTGTAGCTTGTTTTTCAGGAGCTGTTACAAATTGGTAAATTGATTAATATTAACAAGACCCATGCTGGCTTGATACAAACAAGAAATGTTGGCTCTTGGATAATTCATTATTGTATCAATTGCGGTATACACTCGCATGCTGTCCATAGAGATAAAGGTGCTTCATTTGTATTGGCTAATGCACAATTATTAGTATGTTTATCATTATTATTATTATTATTATTACTACTACTATTATTATGTTTTGGTTAAGGGTTTTGAAAATTATATCAGTTATACATGAATAAAATAGAAATGTAGAATAAGATCATTCGAGTACAAAAATCTCATCATTTTGAGTGCAATAAGCTTGAAGGCACGTGTAAATTTTGTGAAATTACTTTCAAATATGTTCTGTTAAAGTTGAGGATAATCCTGGAGGTTGTTTTTTTTTTGACTTTAAATGTCTAATAATAATTTTTTCATTACACCTACAAAATTTTGTTCATGTAAGACTTATAGAATTTTTGAAATTGGAAAATTCTCCTCTTGCCTTGTTTATTAATCAAATCAATCAATTGATTAATTAATTTTTGTTGAATTTTAGAGAACAGAAGCTATAGAAAGACTGAAAGCCAGTGATCATTTTTCTGAATTGTACAAAATTATAATAAAAAATGTTGATGTAGACAATGATGATGCAATCATCAAATCATGTGAGTATTTTTTTTCAGATTTTATTATAAATTTGGAAAATTGGCAAGACTTTACTTAATTATAAAACATAAACAATAATTTCTAATATTGTTTATGTCGTATATTATCAAATGACAACACAATATAGAAAATACGCAAATAAGTAAAAAAAAAGATTATGTAATTACGATTTATTTGTTTATAATTGTATTATTTTTGTTAAACATATAGAAATAATTTACGAATAAGGCAAAGAGTGGGTGTTATAGTCGTTAGAATTTATCTTTTGCGTTATTATAAATAATAGATATAACAACTGTAGGTTTGATCTATAAAATTATGCAGTATAATCACTCATATTCTTGACTAAATAATTACATAAGTATGATTAATAATGAATCTACAGTAATACCTGGAATATCTCAAACACAATAGATTATTGATAGTATTCTGTATCTTAAGATGTTCAATAATCGCTGAAGAAAAATCAGTTTCAATTTAACGTCTATTGTTGAAAGGATAAATTTAATTTACAATTTTATTCAAAAAACTAAATTCTGGGGCAGACCCTATACCTCATGAAATAATCTTAAATTATCTTCTGGCCGATGTGTGTGAATGGTGATATTTAGAACCTTGTATTATTTTCCTAGTTGTATTAGATTTTTCAAGTTAATTCATTTCAGGCAGCTGATAGGATTTTTATTTTATTGTCGAATTTTTGATAAGTCTTTATTTTATTTCTTTGTTTGTTAAAAGTTTAATTATCTACTTTGTTTTCCATTATTTTATCACTTTATTAATTATAGCTATAAACTTCATCAACAAAATCTGTGTTATGTAGAAAATTTCTGTTCATACAGTGCATGGATTCTAAATATGGTCGATTCTATAAAACTTCTATTAGTTGACGAGCGACTCAAAAAATATTTTAAGGATACATAGAAGATTTTTTGGAGACCATTTTATCAAAATTAGAACCTTGTGGGTCATTTAAACGTTGGTCAAAAACGACAGCTTTGGACAATTTCGCGATTTTCAATGATGAGTTAAACACAAAAACGACTAGGAATGATTGCAAGACCCTCTCAACATTGTTTCTTTTTTGCGTTTTACTCCATTGAATTTTACATAAAAATGGGAAATTTTTACATCTGTTTCAGAACGCATTGAAAAAAAACAGAGAAAATCAATGTTAGGTGGATCCTTGAGTTATTCCAAGTCATTTTCAGTCATTCGCTAGTTTTTAAAAATCGCAACGTCCTCAAAAACGAACATTTTTTGACCGTCTTCCAAATGAGCCGCGAGCTTCTAACTTTGCAATAATGGACTCCAGGGATCCCCTAGAAATCCTTGATATTTTTCGAACCGCTCGTCAACTAATATGAGTTTCAAAGAATTGGCCATATTTAAATTCGATACCCTGTATATAGCTGCGGCGAAATGTTCTTATGGCAACTCCCATTGTTTGGCGATTTATAAAATAGGGTTCCTGGAGATCATTTTAGCAACATTAAAGCCTCGTAGCTCATTTGAAAATTGGTCAAAAAACGCTCGTTTTGGACAAGGTCGCAATTTAGAAAATGAGTTAAACTCTCAAAAAGACTAAGAATGACTTGTAGACCCATTACATTCTAGAAAAAAATGCGAAACTTTTCCACCTGTTCCAAAAAAACAATGTTGGGAAGATCCTCGAGTCATTCTATTGTAAGTCGTTTTGCGTGTTTTTTTCGTTTTTGAAAATCGCGAAATCGTCCGTAACGAGCATTCTTTGATCAACTTTCAAATGAGTTACGAGGTTCTAATTTTGATAAAATGATCTGCAGGGACCTCCTATCAATCCTTGAAACATTTTTCGAATCGCTAAATAATGGAAGTTGCCATAAGAACTTTTCGCCGTAACTGAATAAGTCTGTATACAGGCTTTTTCACCAGGGAGAACTCAATTCTTATAGCAACTCATTTTATTTAACAAGTGATTCAAATAATCTTTCAAGAATTTGCAGAGTTGTTTCTAGAGAACATTTTAGCAATATTAAGATCTTGTAGCTCATTTAGAAATTACTCAAAGGATAATTTTGCAAATTTCATCAACCAGTTGCACATATAAAACGACTAAGAATGATCAGATCCTTGTAAAAAGTTTTTTTCTCGTTTTTTTATCACTGTAATTTGAACAAAGACTAAAAAATCGCTGAGTGGTGACCGAAAAATCGTTAAACAGGGACTAAAAAATCACAAAGTCGCGACCATACAATTGCTCGGTGGGGAATACACATATATTTTACTAACGGTTATGAGAGTACATCTTTTAAGTTATCTTTTGATTTGCAATTCTTAAACTACATATTTAAAAACCACTATTTACAATTTACTATATTTTGATAAATTATGATATAAAGATGTCAATAAATTGCAAAAATACATCGACTATTTCATCATACCAATGAATATTTTTCGATAAAAACGATAACAGTGGACAAATAAGCAAATCTCAAAGATACCTTTTGAATTGATAATAAATATTGTAAATGACAACGTATAATTTGCTGAAAATTCCATTCTATTTTTCTTAGTAACAACTTTTTTCAGAATCTTTAATAAAGACTGACCGCAGACGATGTTGTGTAATTGTTGCACAAAATCTCATCATTATTTTATATTGATTTCGATAACTATAAATTAGTGTAAATAGATCTATAGATAGAAAAATATTTTAAAATAATTTGAAGAACTTTTCCATTTGACATTGATTTATTTTTTTGTTTATACCAATATACAATAGTGAAAATTATTCAATAGAACAGCTTCATCGATATACAGGATGTCCGGTTTGGGAGTAAACAATTTGGCAGCTTCCACCAAACTAATAGAGCGATTCAATTAATATTTTAAGGATTTATAGGATGGTCCCCAAAGAACATTGTAGCAAAATTAAGGTTTCGTAGTTCATCGGAAAGTAGGCCAAAAAACAGCTTATTTTCGAAAACAAGCTACACCTTGGAATGACTAAGAATGACTCGAAGACCCTCCCAACATTGATTTTTTCTTTTTCTTCATTGCATTCTAAAAAAACAGGCGAAACATTTCCAACTGTTACAAAATAAAATGGGAAAAATGTTGGGACAATCTTGGAGTCATTCGTAGTCATTATGTGTGCAACAAATTTTTAATAATCGCGAAATCATCAAAAAGTTTTTTTTTACCTACTGCCAAATGAGTTACGAAGATCTAATTTTGCTAAAATGTTCCCAAGGGACTACTCTACAAATTTTTAAAATATGTTTCGAACCGCTCTATTACTTCCAGGCCGGACAGCCTGTATATTAACCATGTTATTTACGTATCCTTGAATAATATTAAATAATTTTGAATTTCATTAATTCTATAATCAAATCAATCTACAATTTCTTTTAAAACTTTAAAAACCTTGAATGTATATAAAAGTTCTTTGATCTAGTCTTGACTAACGATTGTTTTTCTTAATTTTTAATATAATTTATACACGCTCTGTTTTAAATAATGATCATATATTTAACCTTTCAAGAGGTGATCACTCAATTTACTCTGAAAATAAATAAACTTAAAAATAGGTCAATTGTATCAATCGTTTATTGTAGAGCCTCTGGAATAAATATCATTTAACTAATGTTAAATTGTATTTTAAAAAAAAAATTGCCATTTATTTTGATTGCAGTGGAAACATTATCAATTGTTCGGGTTATTAAATTAAAATTTAATGCATTGTGCAGTGTGTACGTATTTTTCAATGTTTCTGTTTTTAATTGTTATACAATTATTTTTTCTTTATCAAACATATTGTTTGTTTACAATGATATTTTTGTATTTTTCGATAGGCACAAAACACTCTCATATACTTTTGTCCTTGTACTTGAGTTAAAATTAGTTTATTTATGAAAAAAATCGAACAAGTAAAGTCTCACCAAAACACTACCAATTTATTCAATTTAATTTCCAATAATAATGTTTAATTAATAATAATTTTTTATAATATTCCTCTAGCTGTCTCTCTTTTATATTATTTTTTAAGATCTACCAAGTGAAACTCAAAATATTGTAAAAGGTTTAAAACAAATCGCTTCTGATGTTATAAAAAATGAATCATTAGCTGTTGAAGAACGTATAAAAGCGTTTGCTACAGAACAATATAATATGTTGAATCGTATACGGGAGCGAGCTTTTAAAGATCAACAAGCCTTAATTAAGTAAGTAATCTTTTATACTATTCTCAGTAATTAGATTGTTAATTATAATTTAAACAAAAATTTCAAGTGTTATAATCAACAGTATGGGAGATAAATCGAACGATTTGAACGATATGAATGAGAAATTTTCTAGTCCAAACATATTGCCATCAAGATTAAATGAGCCTTTAGCCGCTGGTAGTGTTAAAAATTCCAATTCAATTATGGTAATTTTGATTTCTATATTAATGATTTAAAAAACAAATTATTTATTGTTGTTGCTCTTTAGAATAACTCTTTGAAACATACTCCAAAACGGCAGAAAAGTTGTCCAGCTGGACATATAAATTCGTTCGATTCAGAAGGATTATTCGATTTTGAAGGCTTAGATGATACTATAACACAAGACACTTTTGATAGGGAAGATAGTGATAATGACGGTAATAATTTTAATTAAAAACTTTATATTTATTTTAATATTATTGATTTTATAACAGATGCTGATAATAAAGATGATGAAAATAAAACAATAAGAGATCAACATATTGAGAATGATGCAATTGCAAAATCATTACCAATGAATATACCAACATTTATGACTCAGGTTCATGGTAAAAGTAGTGAGGATCTTGATGATGCCATAGAATTAGATAGTAATTTAGATATAGCTGCTAGTATTAAAGCATTGGCGAAAAGTGTCCATGGTGATCCTGTATTTGGGGATCTCCCTAAGCCTAGATATAGTACTTATATTTAAGCATCATCTTTTTAATCATACAAATAATAACAAGATTAAAGATAAACAAACCAACAAAGAAAAAAACGCACTACATAACGAACACACTTCCGTAATTACTACTTCCTTAACAGGTTTGTTCATTTTTTTTTATGTTTTATTGATCTATAATCTCGATAATTGAGAGAAAAATACAATAACTGAAAAGACTGTGAGTTCTATATTTTTGTTAATTTTCTAGAAAGTAATATTTGTTTCATTTAAAATAGAATATATTAAATCTTTCTCAATGGAAGCTAATCTAGTTTATCATAATTGCCTAATAGAAATTATTTTTATATATATACACGTACAATTATACAAAAACAAAATCCTAAGGAATGTGTTGTGTTTTTAGCAGCTTATTTGTGTAACTTTTTCATCCCCATATCCATTTCTATGCGATAAATTTGCACAAGTTTTTTTTTATAATCAATTTGTTCGAATAATTATATCCATCTATTTCTAGTTTTTTCTCTCTTTTTTTAGATATATAATTGTTAATTGAATTGTTTTTACATATTAATCGTAGTATAGAGGAAAAGTTATTGAAAATGTGTAAAAACAAGTACAAATTATTTTCAATAAAGCTTGCTGAAAAATATTCAATTTTTTAGAAAGATCCTGTAACCTTTCCTTGGATCGTACTCTTTTTTTCTCTCCCTAAGATAATACTATATTCAATATTATATAACCAGTTTAGACAATTATTATGAGACTTCTTTAATTCCGTGAATCAGTTATAAAAAAAGTGTCGAACTGGAAATTGTGTTGAACTCAGAGAAGAACGTGTGGTGGAAATCTATTAACGGCGAATATATCGCAACTGATGGTAAGTCTGTTTTTTTTTCTCATATTTTGGGTGTGGAAATTAATAAAACGATATGATACTAATTTAGTAAATTTATTTTACAAATTAGCTGCCCATCGTGGCTGCATTCAAAGTATTAGGCACATTTTTAATTCTACCATATTTCTTTTACAAAAAACCTCTGTTCTACACGAATAGAACCAAATTGTATAGTAATCGTAATAATAATAATAATAATATGAAAGAAGTCTTTTAAATTGAAGTTTAATAATGTCATTTTTTAAAAATTCTAAATATTCAATAGGTTTATAACTAAATCTTTTGAATATCAACCAATGTTATAAAAATATGTATTTTATAGTTTTTTTTTGTTAATTCAAATATTTACAGTATCTTGTTACTGTGGATTGCTGTTATAAACTAGTAATTTGGTGATATGCAAATCTTACGATAAAAAATGAGCTGAATGATTCAATTCCTAACCAGAATTATAAATATAAATAGTTTTAATAATTATTATCATTAAAAAAATGATTGTAATCGATGGAAATTATTGGGAATTTATTTGGATAAAACTCCTCTATAATTTCCACTGTAATAATAATAATAATAATAATAATGACCATATAAAATAACTGAAGCTATATATGTCATCAATAAATTATGGAAATTAGGTACAATTAGTAAACATTGAATTCTTGATCCAGGTAGATGAATCTTCAATTCTGATCAAATTCGAACATGTCAAACAGATGTTTGTTGAACACCAGCTAAATAATTCAACGGTTTCTGTTCATTCTCACATTCGGAATCTTCAATTTCACATAAATTCGTCGATAAATCACTGTTACTAGCGTAACCACCTAGTAGAGAATTTCTCTCTTCTACAAACAATAATTGAATAATTATCAATCAATTTATTATTTAGAATAATTACCTAATGTTGTGATAACTGAACCGATATCATCGTCATTAGTACGTCGATTTCTATTGCTTGGAAAACCATACGGTTCAACATCGTCAGATTCAGCTCCTGGACTTTGTAAGTAATCACCGTCGGATTCGCTTGGTATATTGTACCCATGATTGGGAAGGTATGAATTTGGATGACGTATATAGCTATCTGCTATTAAAATAAAATTCAAATTAATTAAATCACATTTAAACACAAGAGCAATAAAACGAAAAATTTACGAAAACTACTGATACTGAAACTCGGGATATATTCTAACAATATCGTTTAGTTTAACAAGCATGCAAATGTACGAGAGCATCCGCTCTCGTTGATTCAAAAAATAGGAAAATATATATCAAAACGTGATTATTTAGTAAATCGTGCATCTAAACAATATACTCACTTGGTTTTACAATAATTAAAGGCACTGCATAACAATTAGAGAAAAATAATAAATATTAAAATGAATTTAGTGAATTGAAAAGAAAAACTATAAAATATCTTTAGGATTATTGTTTGGTTTAGTTTAAATTGTTGGTGACATTAAACAATCTGCTGGAAAAATCTCGACAAGATGCACTCAATTTTAGTTCAATTCTCTTATTTATTTTTTGTTAGTTTATAACAGAAACACGCAAAACGACTGAAACTTACGATATCCAGTGATTTATAATTGAGTTTCTTTCCAGCCTATAATATGATAGAATTGTTGAAAATATTATATAGAAATGGTAATAGGAATAAAGGGGAGTTACAGTGTTTAACAAAGAAAAAATCTATGAATTAGCATAAAATTCATATGCGTTTTCATAGATTTTTTTTTGATTTGTTGTTTTTAAAACGAAATGAAGGATCAAATTTCTACCTGTGGTAAATCGGTAATCTTCATTCCCACTATCGAGAGCATTGAGACTGGGGCTAATACGATTCTGATCGGATTCACCATCCGGACTGTATTCAAATTCAGCATCTTCATTGAGTGTCCCAATGCTTCGATGTGGTAGTTGTTCAAGCGGACCAAGCACCGAAGTAGTAGTATTGGTAGTAGTAGCAGTGGTACTAATGGTAGTAGTAGTAGTAGTAGTATTGGGTACATGATGATAACGAGATTCATTACTTTCATTACTATGAAAACTGGAGGAATCGGGTATTTCACTGCCTGGTACCTCTGTTATATTAGGCAATGTTTGACTATGACGCACCCAGTCTGAACAATCCCAATGATAACCTACGGAAGGATGCAAAAGCATTAGGAAAAATTGGAAATAACTATAATCAAACTATAATTTTGTACAAATGCGATAAGAGATTTAAAAAGCATTTTGGCAATGTAGCGTATAGAATTTTATAAAAGACTCACTTCCAACTGAACGTTGATCATCCTCCGTACATACGGATCCGTTTGTTTTCATATAGTTCATTGTATTGCTTCGGCCGCCGTATAAACGATTCGGTACATCTGTATTAACAGGACTCGATACGTTGTATTCTACAACATTTTTAAAATTTCAATTGTACCGGGTTGCTTTTTTAAAAGTACCCAATTCGTATGAAACTCTTATTAGTTGGCGTACGATTCGAATAATACTTTAAGGTTTTGTAGGAGGAACCTCCAGGGAACATTTTAGCAAAAGTAGGACCACGTAGCTCATTTGAAAATTGGTCAAAAAACAACTTTTTTTCCGGTAATTTTGAAATTTTCGTCACTCAGCTATACACGTAAAATGACTCAAGGATCCTCGTAATAGTATATTACAACACAAGTACAGAAAGTTAGTTGTTACAGAACGAGTATAAACTCGCTTTGCTCGAGCCGTAACGTTCAAACGAGATATGTAACGACATGTTCTGAATGTGTGTTGTGTACTACTTTTTCTACGACAGTATAAAGTAGACATAACTAACTGAAAAGGTGATTTAAAAAACGAATTAATATTTTTTTACAATTATCAAACTACCATTGATTTAAATTGTGAAGATCGAGTTGCTATAACAACAGTAAACATTGTTTGAAAAAACACTAGGATATTACCCTTTCGTGAATTGTGAGCTTGCATTCTGTTATCAATTTTGTAATTAAAAATTAAAGCATGAGAAATTTCAAAAATTAATAAAAAAATGTATAAACGTCAAAATATTTTAGCATTTAAAAAAAGTACGTTATAATGATAATTTAATGTATGCAAATTGAATTTGGAGTAGCGCAGTGGTAAGCGACCCGAGATTCTAATCAAACGTCATAGGTTTAGTGCTGGATTCGAATCCCGATCAGTGCAAAGTTGTCCATGTAAATATTATAGATGATTAAACTGTGAGTGCGGTTAAGTAACTGTACGGAACTGAGTGCGGAAACTTAAATTTCCCACACTGAGTGTGGTAAAATGTTACTTTCGGTAGCAGTATAGATCATCAAAAAGAAAGACATGCCGCACTGCCGCAGAAAAAATAATGGCTTTTTTTGGTTTCGGCCACTGTTTCCTGAAAAAATTGAGAATCATTTTTCTCGGACATCGATCGTTTAAAATATTGAAATGCACTAGTTATACGCCGCTTCAGCTGTTCTATTTTTATCCTAATCGGTACGAGAGCTTCTGTTATCGGATTTGTTTATTTAAGAAAAACATAATTGACATTGGATTCTTATAAACAAATAAATTTTGGCGACTTTTATAATTTCAATGAAAGGTAGGGAATAGGAGAAAATTGCAAAATCCAGATAACCTCATAGATTCGAAAAATAATAATAATAAGATAAAAAAGAGTGCAATAATTTCAACGCGCTCCTGTATGATTAAACGGGGTCACCCCGATACTGCTTACAATGTTCTAGAATGATCTTAAGCTATTGCGGCTTTGAATAGATCCAATTTTCGTTCGTTAGAAAAAATGGAGAATTGAGTTCCTCATTCTTTTGTTTTTTATTTATTTCTCCCCTTTAAAAAACAGATAATAAATTATGTTTACAGTCTGTAAGGTGACTTAAGAGATTGACTAAAGCAATAAAATTACTTCACAGTAGATTCTCTAGCAAACAAATCGAGAGAGGTATTGAAATATTGCCATTTGCCACTGTAATAAATTTTACAAATTTGTCACAGATAATCACAAGACGCTAATTTTATTACTTTAGTCAATCTCTTATGTCACCTTACAGACTGTAATCATTTGTTTACATTTTAGTCACGTATGTATGTCTTTGTCTTTTCTTAAATAAACAAACTGAATAGATGTTATAACAGAATTTTCCAGTGTACTTAAAACATTTCTTCTTACTGTCGACATGTAAATTTCGTGCTAGACCTCTAAAGACCAATAACAATTTAAATAATAATTAATAATATAGTAATTTTCGATACAAGTGTGTAAAGGTAGGGATTCCGACAAGTTAGACGAAGGAGCGAAGCGAGTCCGCATATTACATACGAGGTCTCGTTGCGAAACGCAGCCTCATTCAAACGAGTGGGTCTCATACAAGTCTGTCGGAATTTCCTACCTTTACATAAGCTTATCAAACAAGATTTTTTTTTGTAATAAGTAACTGCGAAAAAGTGATTTGATAGGACAGTCATTCCAAAATTATTAATACCTAACGAAAATTCAATTGACTAGATAATTGTATTGTAAATAGAACTGCACAATTTCATAAATGACAGTAGACTAAACATAAACATTGAATTTGTTTACAATAAGAATTGACTTTGCCAAAGAGGTAAAACCGATAATTGTCGATCCTATTTAGGTACTACATATATGGAAATAACAACAAACTGTGCGTAAAAGTTGAGATAGACATAGAGACAGAGAGAGAGAGAGAGAGACCATTTCCCAACAAGTGTGGGAATTACTAATGAAATGAACGTGTGTGGGTAGCGTATACTTTACAACCGATAAACCTTACTGGAAAAACAGACTTGTGGAGTTGATCAAAAGCACTTATAATGAACAATACTGATTTACTGCCTACCGTCAACTATTTAGAGATTATCTTTACCGTATCTCGCAGTTCTCGAGTCTTAAAAAATTAAAAATAAAATTTCATACAGTCTTGACTATTTCTTATACACTAAATAATTTTGTTATTTTTTTTTAATAACGTAAAGAGAAAAAAATGCGATCACAACGGCCGCCCCTCATAAGCGGCCGCCTGCGTGATTGACACGCATTACCCTTATGGTAGGAACGGCCTTGTGCACAAGGCTCGTGAGTCTTGCTGCGTTTTCGAAATTTAGATTTGATTTCACTCATTTTCCAACGAGCTATGGAGTCCTACTTTTGCTAAAATGTTCACTGAGGACCTTCCTAAACATCCTTAAAGTATGATTCAAATCGCCCGTCAACTAATAGAGTTTCATACGAATTGGGTAAATTTACAGGAGCAACCCGGTATTTATTTATAAGACGAATCTTACCGTTTCTGATTCTTGTTTTATCGTTTGTTGCCCGATGCATCTGTTCGGCCCATGTGGGCTTCTCCGAATCACAATGATTACTAATACAGCCTTGTGGTGTGCTTCTATTCAAATTCCGTACATAATCCGGTGGTACATTTTCTAATTCATCACCAGCTGAACCATAACTTCTTAATGTATCCAAATTGTTTAACATTAATGTTGCTGCCGCATTACAATTATATAAAGGATCATTTTGTGAACTTGGTGTATACGATAATGGTCGTGGTGGACATAATGGGATTTCACGTTGGTTCATTTCTAGATTACTCATTTTCGAATTGCGCTTCATCTCATTCATTTCCATGTGTGTTCGAGTTGAATTCAATACGATATTGTCTTTAACATTCTCATTATTAACAATTTCACGCCGACGTCTTGATCGTCGTTTATTGTGGCATTTTTTACAAACAATACAAATAATAATCAAAAAGATTATGATAAAGATACCGGCACATATCGCGATAAGTTCCTCCCATGTTATATTATAAATTGATGATGATAATGGTGTATAATAGACAGGACTACCGCAATATGTTCCTGTTGTATTCGGTGGACAAATACAGTGGAATGAACCGATTTCATTAATACAAGTACCACCACTTTGACATGGTGATGTATCACATTCATTCAAATCGAAATCACAAAATTCACCAGTAAATGATCGACATTTACATAAAGGTCCATCGTTGCCTTCTTCACAAACACCACCATGCTTGCACGGATTCGGTGAACAATATTTACCGTATTCACAACGTTTTCCAGTCATGCGATACAAACATTCACAGGTATAATCGCCGTTAAGATTCGGTATACATTTACCACCATATAAACATGGTGTTGAAGCACACGGATCTGTATCGAATTCACATAAAGTCCCAGTAAAACGTGAATGACAATTACACACATATCCTGAATTGGTCGTTTCCCGACACGTTCCACCATTCATACACGGTTGTGAACCACACAATCCTGGTGGTGTTAGAACATTACTAGTATCACAACTGAATTCAACGTTTGCAAAACGTTTCAATACAGCAACCGAATTATCACCGGATTTATGTAATGGTACTGAGATACGTGATATACGAATATCGTCCATACAACCGGAGAAGCCGCGTTGAATATCTTCAAAACCTAAAATTGATGGATGTTGATGAACTTCAGCACCTAGATACATTTCATCACTTTGCAAATTGAGTATATCACTAACACCAGGTGCTGAACCTTGGGCCGTATACAATCCATCAATTATTATTTTGGCGTTGTTCTTGTCGCGTTCTAATTTAATTTCATGCCAACGACCGTCCGCTACATTAACAGACGATTCACGGACGATACCTTCACCGCTACCTAATTCGAATTTATATTGGACAGCACCATTAACAATCTAACAATAAAAATAAAACATTGAATTTTTGGCAATGAAAAAATACCGGGTGATTCACATAAGGCGAAAAGTTCTGATGGCAATCCCCATTATTTGGCGATTCATAAGATATTTCGAGGATTTATAAGGGGGCCTTTGGGGATCATTCTAACAACATTAGAACCTCGTAGCTCAAAAATGAGCTAAACACACAAAAAGACTAAGAGCGTTTTCACACACGCCGGCTTTTGCCGG
>JAZBGW010000512.1:0-19111 GCA_037464815.1 Mylabris variabilis | reverse complement strand
TTTCACCCCCAATTTTTATTTTTTTATAGGAAGCACAAAACATAACACAATCACACTGATACACTGTTTTTTTTTCTCTTTTGTTGTAGCTATTTTCGTATGTTGCTCACCAATCAAAAACCGGAAAAATATCACTTTTTTTATTGTTTGAACAAATAGAACAAAGCTCGAACGCGTAACAAAGAGCGACGTGTTCACGAAGCTCTCCTGAGTGTAGTGCGACGCGTCTGGGGCGGAGTGCACATTCTGTATTGGGCAGGGCAGCGACGCGAGCGCACATTCACATTCTATCTCTCACCCATATTTCTATTCTATGTATGTACAAAGCTGCACAACACAAACTATACCTATCCTATACCTTTGAAATTATTATTCCATATAGAATTGTTATCTCCTCTAACTACAACAATTCCCCTACAAATGTAGAATGAGATTTCGAGTAGCATAAACGAAACTTTTATCCCAGGTATTCAAAACCAGAAGAGTATTGTCCTGTAGGAGAGAGAATGCTGCCCGTGCCCGGTTCTACTTTGCTGTCATTGACAGAGATCAGGATGCGGAAACACGAGAGTCAGTGTAGAGGGGATTGATTATCGATTTAAGGGGATGCCGCCTGCCTGAACTGTACACACCACCATCGTCCTTGTCTAACATTTACCAGGGGTAGTAATCTGTATTCGTTCTTTTTTCCGGAGCAAAACCAATTTGAAATTCTTTCAAAGAACTAAAAGGGCATCATCATCATCTTATTTGAAGGGAGAATGTTTACGAGAGAAAGAGAATTCGACGAGCTTTTACACAAATCTATCACAAATTTTATTGGTAAATAAACAATGAATTAAATCTATTTCTATCGAGGGTTTTCTCTCTCCCTTTAACCATAAATAATGTGCAAGTATAAATAAATTTATGTGATGAACCATAAATGGCACAATAAGGTCAGACATTTTCTATCCAAAAATGATTATGAACTAATCCTATATTTAATAGCTACCTAAATTATCCATTATGTATTCTAAATAAGTGTATAACACAATATAGTTTTAATTTTTGTTTAATCATTAAAATTAAAGCCGGACACCATTGTTCTCGTTTTTTTCCCTTGCATCCAACCATTGAATTTTGATTAGGTAACACAACACAAATAATGCGGATCTCTTTCTATATTAGAATTCTCTCACACAACCGGCGATGTAGAAGAAGAAAAAAAATCACTCAACTATAAACGATTAATTACACACGTACATGCAACAATTAATCAAAAAATATAATGATAAACAGATCCAATCAAGGTTTTATCTCTTTTTTCTTCTTCCTTTTGTAAATTTGACCTTAATAATTTACAATTGTTTCACATCGATAGCTTGAATATTCTATATAGAAGACTAATAGATTCTCTTTTATTAAAATTTAAATAATGAGGATAGAATTTGACATATTAAATTGAAACAATTAATAAGCAAGTTATAAAGTTATTTCACCAATGTTGCATCAACTTGTAATATATTTACTCACTTTTTATTGAAATATTATAACAAGTTTCATTTATAACCATATTATTAACCGTTTATCTTCGAAAATTATAAAACATGGAATGAATATTAATGAATGCAAAATGGGCACACCATTTATTTTATTAATTTTATGTTTTTTTGGCAAGGTATAAATAATTTATAAAATGACAATCAGAGCTCACCACACGTCTAATATTTCACCCTGAATATAAATGAATCGATTTTCACGAATAAAGAAAAAAATAATTGTGCATTGGTGTTGTATACTCTAGGCCAAGGTTAGATGGAATATAGATAAGCCAGGTAGAAAAAAAATAAACAATACATCTTTAGAGTGAACAATTTTTGAACAGGTAGGTATAGAATTCTTACCTCTACATCTTTAAATTATTCAGTTTCTTTTAAAGCAGGTGCTAACGGTTTTATGATAAAATATAATAAGAGAGGACAAAGAAAGGTCGTCAACCGCTTAGTTTTGACTGATTTTTCCCCAACCTCTGGTCTCTAATAGTTGAATGTATACAGTAGTTAATATGGGTATAAAATGCGTTAAATAAAATTATAAAGAAAGAGATGGTTATGAGCTATAAAAGGTGTGTGTGTGTGTGTGTATGACTAATAAAACACATGTTCAAAAAGCTAAAACAACTTTCTCATATTGCCATGCTAATATAACACCACAACAACAACAACAACACACAGGAAACAAACCTGCACATTTAATAATTTTATTTCTATTTTTGTTTCTTTTAAAATAAATACTTTCCGTAATTTACCGTAATTTCACACCATGAACGGAATTATTAAAGCGTTTCGTAATGCAAGGTGAACAATAAAGGAAAATAGTCGCAATTCTACCAAATATTAACAGCTTTCATTTCTTTGATGTCATTTCTACATTCCGTAAAAAAACACAAACCCGCACGCACACACATATACACAAGATTAGATAAAAAACATTCTAGCAAAATGGATTAAATAAAATATAGAGGGTTGTGTTGTATTGCATGCACCACTGTTAAAATAGTAAATGTATTCGAAATACGGGACGACAATGGCAATAAAATTGAAATAAGTGTATTAGAGCTGAGGCTATTGTCGGGAATAAAATGAGACATACACACATAAAGGGTGGAAATACACAATGTAGAGAATGAAGAACAGAGAGAGACAGAAGAAGGGTTGATATTTAGGGGGTGGGAGTATATAAATACAACTCACCGGCTGCTGCTGATGATGCTGTGTCTGTAGCACGGCTGATCGTGACCTCCGTGGGGTGATGCCCACATTTTCCCCGCGCATGATCGACTCCACCACTGTGAACAAACAAATCGTTTTTGATATAAAATAACCAATTATCGTGCCTGAAAGATGGACTGATTGTTTCAACCACCCTGAAAACATCATAATTCTCCTCCAACAACACCAACAACAACAACAAGAGGATCAGATCTTGAAAAATTAAAAATTTATTTTGATAAATATTCAATTATTAGTTTGATTGTGTGTTAATAAAAAAGTTTGGCGAGTAAAGTTTACTTGGTAAACTCATTTTAATAGTGTCAAAACTTTCAAAGTTTGAAACGATGTTGGTGGTGGTCTATTGGGAATTAAAAAATTAATACAAGGCAAAACTTGGCTTCGTTCGTTTGCTCAAAATTTGTTGTTAAATTAGTTTCCAAACTTTATACAACAACTCCAACAATATTGAAGAGAACTAATCATACCTTTTGACAAGATAACTACTGAATTAATATCTCATAACACTATATTCACTATTCTGATAATTCACTTTTATCAATGGAAATTTTGAAAAAATGCATATGTCGAAAATACTTCCTGTTAGTATACTAGAAAGAATTCCGGAAGGATGAATGATAAGACACCTGCGGAGAAGCCACTTCAGTCCAATGACTCTTCTCTTTCATAGTCGAAAATAACCTCCCGTATGCATACATATATATGTATACACATATACAAAAACATACACATATGCAAATGCACATCAATAATTATTTAATAAAATACACAATCTTCCTGTTTTATTTTCCTTCTCCTCTTATAGGCGCGTTTAGTATAGTAGAAATGGCAATATAAAGACGTTTATATTAGAGTATTAAATAAGGTATAGATAAATAAATGAAAACTAAAATTATAACGTCAACACACACAGAAGGAAAGTTCCCCAGGGCGTCATGATTTATTTTTAAAATTATACCAAATGGACGATACAGCTTTGACTTATAAATAAATTAATAAAAGAAAATATTTATTATAAAATTAAAATCACATTCTAATTAAGGAAAACTTTTTTGATTACAACGTGAACTTTACCAATTTTAAAACAACTTAGACGCTTCTAAATTTGAGCTTTAAGTATAATAGAATGGACAATAAAGTAGGATTTGTTACATAAAGATAACAGAAGCGGAATAATCAATAATTCTAGCTAGAATCAACTAGATATAAAATAATAGACGATAGTAAATAGAACAAGAATTAAATGTGACCTTTTTGGGGTTGTTGTAATTTATTTAATTTTATGATAATAGAAAATAGCCTAAAATATTATAAAAACTGGCTATAATCCAACTGACATTGTTAGACAACTATCGTTCAATAATATTTTATTATAAACAGAGTTTATTGTTAGAGAATGATCAAATTTTTGGTGGTTTAAATAAGTCAAGTTGAAGATTATTGAAAATTTTTATAAAATTTACGACCTTGTCTTTTTTTTGAAAATAAAATCGGGCCATTGCACTCATTTTTAAGTGCTATTTTTTACAAGTCATAAATTATTCATGCAGTAGATATTATTGTTGTTGTTTTCGTTCGTATCTATTCACTTTTTTTATTGTTTTTCGTTCGACTTTTCATTATAAAAACAGCTTCAACTTACCTCCATCACCGATTAGCCTCATTTGAACTAGAGCTGGATCTTCATTGTGTTCCTCTAGAACTGTATCATCTGTAACTGTCAGGTCCTGTAAATAAAATTAGAAAAAAAAACAATAATAGAGAAATATCCTTATAGATAATCAAGAGAAAATTTCATTCATTCATTAGTGATAAACGCACGATGGAAAACACATTGTTATTATGATTTACCTTGAAGCAACGGAAAATTTAATGTTTACTCGAGTAAAAAAAATACAAGCAAGGAAAGCGAAAAAATAAAGATGCTAGCCTATAAATAAAAGATTATTTATATCCAAACCCAATCTTCACATACATACAGATATAGCTCAACTTGATTTATACAAGACTTGTCTTTCTTTATACAAGTGTGTGTGTCTGTGTGTGTGGCTCGCTCTTTTTCTAAACATCAACGTTTTAAATTATTAAAGTATGGAAATTTGCCAAGGTAGTTTACAAACAGTCAAAAGAATTTCGTCTCTTGTGTGTGTGTGTGTGTGTGCGTTGTTGTTTATCTCGTTTGATGAGAGATGAGAGTGAGGAGGATACATTGCAGAATTTTTATATAGGATCGTTAATATTTTTACAACGAAAATTAATATCATTATTATTATTATTAGCGAACATGTTGGAATAGGTCTTGTATTTTATACAATAATGTACGCATATGTAAAAACTTGAAATCTTTTATTTCCATCAAATTTCAACAACTATCCCTATTAAAACTTGGAACGGCGAAACTTTGGATTTTCATCATTCTCTGTGTGTGTACGTTTGTTCAGAAGAAACTTTTTTCTTTTATAAACAACACATTTATACTCTGACTGTAGTAGAACTTTGGAAGTTTTCTAATGAATTCGATAAAGTTTGTGCAAGTTGGACGGGCGTGTGCTCCGTATATATTTTTAATTTATTTCATCATCATCAACATTATAATAATAATAATAATAATGATAATAATAAAAATAGGCATCATCTTTGTGTTCATATGTGTTAGTGAATTTGTTTCTTGATGCTCTATATATTTCTGATAAGAACTTTCTCTTTACCAGTGAAATTTATGAAACATACCTACATATTATGTATTTATCTGTATAATTATATCGCGTTTATAAACTTGAAAAAAACCTCATTTATTTATTTACTTATTTTATTTATAATCGAGAATGTACACACATTTAGTTAAGGTTTTCTACATTTATTTGACCTTTACTTGACTTTAATCAACATTCAAGAAAAAAAAAACAGAAAAAGCAAGGCTGGAAAATATTTTCGTTAATGAATAAGGTCAGACAGAGTATTTATAATTCATAATAAACGATAAATATAAAGAGAAATAATGTGAAAGAGTTTATTTAATGTGAAGAAACCAATAATGATTGAATATATAATAAAATGGAAACATCTAACCAACAAGAAGCACAAAGAGCACGACCTTTTTCTAATTGCCACAGGGTGACAAGATAATAAAATATATTAGCAATGATGATGAAGACTAATCGATTATGTTGGCTGCTCGACAACAACAACAAAGTTAGTGATTGTAAGACTTGTATATAATAAAAGTAATAAACCAGCAGCTATTGTCTGTAATCTATAAGCCCTTTTTCTCTTATAATTTATAATATATGAATGTATATGTAAATTACTTTATGTTTAACGGTTTTAATTCTAATGAAACAATAAAGTGACAATCGTAAAAATCAAAATTAGACAGAAATACAATTACGCTACATATATGAAAAAATATATTAAAGGGAACAATAGGAACTCATATTACTCATAGTACTTGATTAAATGATTTGATAACATTGATAGCACTAGACTCAATTTATTTTTTTTTATCGGATGAGACTTTGATTCGAATCAAAAACAAAAAAAAAACACAAATAATTCATATCAATTGGGTTCAATAGTACTATAGGTACACTAGATAAGACACTTCAAATAGGATGGGGGACGAAGGGATTCATAAATATATTCTGATAAAAACATCAAATTCTGCAGAAATTGACGACGGTTATTTTGTTGCCTCTAGTTTAAATTTGTATTAAACAACTAGAGGGATATTAATATGAAAATTTGATATTAGAAAATCCTTTACTAGTTTAAGGAAAATCAATAAATATAACTAATTTTTGACAGCATTGATTAATTAAACTACCACGCTCGGCTTTAATTAAAACCAATTTCAAAAGTGATCCTTTACAGCTGGATGTTAATAAGAAAACATTTTGGTATTCTTTCCGATAATTATAAAATTAAAACTTGATCATTTACTTGTTTGAGTTCGTTATTATCATTCAAAAAATTTTCGTGTTTTTTTTATAAAAATTCCTCATCATAACTTGCATGTTTGTTATTATTCAGCGAGTCTCCTGACCTCTGTGACATAATCTAAATAGAAATTGCGTGTATGCTTTTTAGATTTATTTACAAAATACGGGTAAAAAATATATATTTACATTCACGAATTGCATGTTCATTGATCTTTGATAAAAGTAATACGTCTACTTTATCTTTTATTTATTTTTATTATTGTTGTTTCTCTTCAATTTTAAATACTATCCGTTTATCAAACGATTAAATCTATGAAACGTAATATTTGATCTTGCAATGAAATTGAGAAAGATATTGGTAATATTTTATACAAGGTTGAATTAACTGTCTCAATACCCATTATGTAAACAATTCAAGTAGAACTAGAATAGCGCCCTTTACACTTTACATACTTAAGCTGCCATACACAAAAAATAATGCTCAACTATCTATAAATTGCTGAGGTCAAAGTTGTGCTTTAAGAAAATAAACTGGACAATAATCACCGTGTAGATAATGGGAGAGAATGAAGAGAAAGAGGCGCACCTTTATGGGAGAGAACAGTTATTTATCCTGAAAGATGACGACGAATAAGGAAACATTTTCATTAAAAAAAATCGTATATTTTTTAAGACGTTGGATTAAGATTCCGCACCATGCTCATATATCTATTTATCGTAATATTTTACTTTTTTTTCGGTAAGTTTTCCTTATTAGTTTGTCAGTTATTTAATAAAAAAGGGGGTTATCGAGTAATTTTGTCTTATCTATTTCCCTATGTGTCAATTTTAACAAAAATTTCACAAAATTCCATACAAGTTCAACTTTATTATTTATAACAGAATTAGCACGAGGAAGTGTTAATTTTTTTGTTGCTTCTCTCTAAAAAATTTAAAAATTTTCTCCTCGTTATTTTAGCATTGATGCATTCCAACCGTGTTATAAACGTTCACAGTTAAAGAATAACGGTTGTCTATCTCTGACACCAGTATCCGTCTTTTTGGAACGTTTCCAATCAGTTTTTTTTTTATTTTTCTCTCTACATATTCAATTTTCCACGATTCTCAAATGGTCGTTTATTATAATAATAAAACGGAAATAAATGAAATAAAATAAAATAAAACTTACCCTTGTAGCCTCATTATAACCAACAATAACAGCTGTATACCATTGTGTTGTACCTTCAGCTCGATATACTTCAACCCTATAACCGACTAGAACACTAGGCGTTGTCAGGAGGATCCTTTGACCATCCTGTTGTTCAGCCCATTGACGAACTGCTGCTCTCAATTCAGGATATTCACGGACACCTGGTAATGTTGAATCCCATTCCTATAGAACAAAACAATCAAAATTTATTGTATATTTTTTTTTGTAATTCATCATCATTGACTTTCACCTTATTATACTCTAATAATCTCTAAATAACCGATCGCTTAATGTGTGAATATAACTATTTATGTTTTTGTTTTATTCGTGATGGGTTCGTTTTGTTGTTGTTTCATTTTTTTGCAACAATATAGCGTGACTGGCGTCAATTATCGATGGTACTGGTTCGTTAATAACGTCTGGTTATTTCCGGAATACATCGTTTGAAGTTATTTAATCGAAAAGTGATTTCCTCGAGTTTTTCCAGTCGTATGAATTTTTTTGTGTTAAAAACCTAATCCTGTCCTTGGCCTAGACGATTAATAGATAAACAGATAGATCAGCGATAAGGTAACATGAGAAACTGATTACACATTTGATACGATTCTAATATCACAATTACGGAAGCAAATACGATAAGAAGTAGTACACTAGTACAGTGGCCTTTCATTTTAATCGATAGTTATAAAGGAATAATCAAACAACATTATGTCTAAATTTCTAATATTAATTCATCCGTCAAAAAAGGTGGACAATAGAAAATGAACTTTAACGCTGTTTCCTGTGATTATCTCGTTATAAACGATTTTAAACAAACTTACACGCTAACACACACATACACACTTCTTCCGGGTATTTCAAATAATCATAGTTTGTTGTAATGTTATGTTTGAATCTCAACAACAATATTTGACCTTGTTGTTATTTGAATTCATAATTTAATTCTTGCTAAATACGCTTTCTAACATCTTATTGTGACCTGTTTTATTTTAATCAGCAAACGAAACTTGACAATAATAAACAAATTTGTTAGAAATATGTGCATAAAAAAACAAATTTATCGTTAAAAGACACGCAAAATGTGTATTAAGTCTTATAGCACTTTTAAGTACACCAAAACAATAATATTTTAAGACATTAAATTTGAAGAAATTGCCATACAGTTAAGTGTATTTCTGGAAATTAATATTCTATCTAGGGATTTGCATCTAATGAATTCGAAATAGTGAAATTTGAATGTCATTTATATTATATTTATATTTATTTATGATGACACACCTTTAGAATATGTTATAAAATCAATTAGCAAAAATCTATTAATAAATATTTGAACTAGGTACAAAAAAAAGACTGATTCATTAATATGGAACAGTTGGTTGATAATGAAAAAAGCATACATATAGGTACATAGATTGATTCTTCGCCTTTCTCCCTCGGCGATTTTCTAATTCAAATCTCATCAAAAAAGTCACTAACAACATAAAACATTAACAATTTCCTTTCAAGCGTATAATTACTAAATCACCAAAAATAAATCATAAAAATCGATTATTAATCAACAAGACAATAAAAAACATTAAATGAAAATTATTTTTCTTAAAAAACAAATAGAAGATTTATTTCAAATATGAATGGTTGGTATAATTAAACTTCCGTTATGACCGGGTCTTTTTGGTGGTTTGCCAAAATATTGACTTTCTTGTTGTTGTAATCATTTAACCGTTCACCAGAGTAAAACAGAATTTATGATAAAACTTATTGCCCTCATCTCTCTATCTCTCTACACGATATAAAGTTGTAACGAGAAAACTTCATTTTACTTGTTTAAAACTTTACAGAAAAGTCCATTAGCATAGCAAAAATTGTGAGAAGAGACACATATACAGATAGAATGAACTTATCAAAATGTAATATAAATTTTATACTCCGATCATCACCAAAGTCATAGTGAAAGTCTTCTTGATAGGTGATTAAGCAAGAAAATTAACAATCTTCGTATTATAATTATTATTGTATAAAATCAAATATAATAGAAGGAATTATAAATGCATTATAAGTAAAAGTATATTAATAATAGTGTTTAATTAATTTAGTTATTGTGGATAGTAGAGAACTAGTTGATGTAATTTCCAAACAATCTAAACTGTCTAATAATAATTAATTCCGTTAATTTATAATTACAGTTACATGCAACTGTTGACATTAAAAAGAATAATGAAAAACTATTAACTGTAAAAGTTTTCAACAGAACAAAATAAAAAGTAAATGAAACTTTAAAGGAACGTTATACACACTCACACACACACACACATCCAAAACTACTACAATTAAAACAATTCAAATTATTCCCAAACCACAGCTTTTGTTAACAATACAAAGCCTAATAGTTTTAGATGTTTGTGTTGCATGTCGACCGAAACTAAATAAGAGAGAATCGTTAGAATTTTACTAAAAATAAACATCAGAGCATTGGCAATATAGCAATATACTAAATTATCAAAAATGTTGATAATAAAAAACACGAAAAAAAAGTAAAGATATTTATAACTTTATGTGGTATAATTAGGTTGATTGATCTAGGTCATGATCTTCAGTGTAAATTTACAAAAAAATATGTTAATTTAGTTAAACAAAAAAAATTGGAAAACGTTGATAACGGATTCATGGATTTATTTATTTTTTAGTTGTTTCCTTTTTGAATTATGCATATTCGTTATTTATTGATTAATCCATCTAGTATGGTTTCTTCGCCCACACTGTATTATCTTGATTATGAATCTTGTACAGGAACCGGTTTTCTTCAACATAAGTAACAATACATTTAAGACGATTTATTAATTTTATTGTCTTTAGACAAGTTTTCTTTCTACAGAAAACCACGAGAGTACTTATAAATTAATTATTTGGGATCTAGTACAAGATTATCCCATATTTTGTTTAGTACCTAGTCCTTGAAGTATTTCGATAATTTAGGAGGGTTAAATATTAAATATCTCAAATTTTCCAATAATTTAAGTAACTTTAAATACCTATCTAAGAATATCCGACTAACAATTGCTAATTCGTCTTGGAACATAGTTTTAATTGCTTTACCATGATTTAGTATAAAGACTATGAACTGGACTTTTTGAACTTCTCTCTTCAAGAATATTCGAAACGATCCTTTATAAAAAAAAACATTAGGCGATCCTGACCTATCGCATTTGTTTTGGTCGAATTTTGAATTATTGACCGTTAACATAACATATTCATATATAGTGAAATTTGTGTAGGTGTCAAGATTAATGGTGAAGGGAGTTTTCCTTTTTTACGAAACAGACAGTTAAACATATCTGTCAGCAAACGAAATAATGTTACTTCATTCTTTTTAAGCTTTTCTTCGCTTATTGATTTATGCTATTGGCGCCTCTGTCAATCAATTTATAGATCCCCGTATGATGAAATGAAATAATACTACCTCTTTAGAAAAAAATATCATCAGCACTAAAAAACAACCTCTTCTATAGGTATATTCCAAACAAGTTTCAATATTACTGTTAACTTTGACGACTCCGTTTACATAATCGCCTCCAGGCATGTAATACGAGTTAATTTCAATGATTTTTTATTATCTTTATTAGAAATGATTTTTGTAATAAAATAAGCAGATCAACTCTCAATAACAACAACAACAACAACAAAAGTACGGTATGCTTGTCGTCTTTTGTGCAACAAAGATAAACATGTCTTGCAATCAACCAGTTCGCGAACCTGTTTTTCACCAATAATAGGTTTTTAAATCCTGATATGGTCGTGTCATGGTTACAGGCAACGATTTCTTCTTAAATTCGAACTTTCTTGGGAACTTGTTCAACTGGTTAATAATGATCATTATTATCATTATTATTTTTCCTTTGCAATACTATTCTAGAGCTTTCCTATATGTTCAAATTATCCTCCTATTTACTAACTATTGATTCTATTTCTAAGGTGATTTATATGAGTTTGTTGTCTATTTTTGTTTGTTCTATACCTAAACAAGCTCATTACAAAGGATGTATTAGTTACACATCGAACGATTTCAAAGACTACAAATAAAGAGAAGGCAAAAAAAACAGATTTGTTTTTTTGCTAAAGTTTCAATTGGATATCAAAAACTGATCTGTATCCATCAATAATAACATAACAACTAAGAGTTATTTACCGAAAAAGATCACGAGAAGAATGAAAAAAAAAGATCGACATGTCTACCGTACTCAATTATCATAATTTTGAATAATTCATGAGCTTAGAGTTCGCTCTAATAATCAATTCGTGATCAAATTCATCTACTATAAAGATGCGAATCGCATCCTACAATATCCATACAGTTACATCCATAAATGTCGATAACTGATATAATTAATAACCTTGAAAAAAAATTACCTACTTACCTGAAACGGTTTAAGATTTTTGTAATCCTTGAAGGCCAGTTCACGGTCCAACAGAAATTCGACAGGCTGTTGTTGTGGTGTCAATTCAACAGCGGACACTAGTGGTGAAAATGTCTGTAAGAAAAGAAGAAAAAAGACAGGTGAAATATTCGTTTCGTACAGGTAAATAGAAGAAGAAATCATTCGTGTATAAACACATTTCAGCCTAAGGGTAGTTGCTGGGTCTCTATTCCTAAAAGTGTTTTTCTACTGAAACTGTAATATAAAATAAAAGAGGAAGCAGAGAAAAAAGTTAAAAAAAAAACTATGCACACATTTCAGATTGATATACACGTACACGAACACATATGCACACAGACAAGGTCGTTTCCGGTTTCTGTCTATTCAACAGAATTCAAGAAAATGCTTTCTCAGGAGATGCAATTAATTGGATAACCGGATGATGATGGTGTGCTAGCGAAAATAAAGCGAATCAAGCAATTATGATTTTTTTCCACGTTTTTTTCTCTCTTTTATGTGTGTGTGTTTTAAAACGCGCGAAATGATAAAATCATGTTCTTTCTAGTCGATTCTTCTGGATAGCGAAGCAAAAAATACTGCAAATTGGATGAATAAAAAAATGTTTTTCAAAGTATCCCATTCGATTAGAATATGACGGAAAAACAAAATTAATAAGTTTGAAATATTTCCAGAATCATTAATTTATCTCTAAGTTTCCAAGAGTTTCAGTTATTTACAACCCTAAAATTGGGCCATTGATGTTGATGTCATTTAAAGATGTTGTTTATGTAGTGAATACGAGCGTTAGAAGTTTTCGTTTTTTTGTTGTTGTTGATGTAAATGCCTTTTAAATTGTCTAATAATTAGCGTACATGTTTGGGGAAAATTACATCAACAACAACAACATGCCAGTCATTTTATTATTTTAATCGTTGTCACTATCAACAACATCACCAGATGACTGTCAAACATCTGTTATTTCAAGACCTAGGCTAATTAAATACTGCCTCTTCTCACACCCTCCTCCTTGACTGAGTGAGAGATGGAGAGACGATCATCGAGAGGAAATTCTTTCTTAAATTCCAAATCATTATTAACTTTTATTTTCATCAATTATTCTTTCGTGTTTTATTATGTTGTTGATGTAGAAGAGACGGATCGAAAAACAATGTTGATCTAATGGTTTTCTCCTAAATTAAATAAAATAATTAATCCCACAATAAATTTCATAATTAAACAATAAAGAAAAGTAAAAATAACTATTGTTTATTAAAATATGTAGAATTATTAAAATAGATTTAAGTAGTCGTAAATACTAAATAAAACGTAACAGTCATTCTATTGTTAAATTTATTTACATTTTAGGCTATTGTTAATTAGATTTGTGAGTTGTAGTTAAATATTTACGCCATTGTCAATTATTTAAAATGGGTCATAGGTATTTTATAGATTTTCTAATTTAGAAAGAGATTTGTTAAATTTTTAATCAAATAAAGAAAGTGTAAATTACAAGTATTAGAATTATGTATTAAATATAATAATCTAACTATTTTTATTATATTATTATTTAAAAATAATAAACCGTGTAAAGTGTGGAAGGTTCAAGGCTGAAAAACTCATTAAAGAAAATGAGAGACAGGATGTTGTAACAGATTTATAGTACCTACATTCTCAAAATGGATTATTTTCAAATTTTAATTTAAGAACAAACTATAATTTAGATTTTCGACGTTGTTCTTTCTTTGAAGGTAGACAGGATGGATGACGGCAATTCAACCAAAAATATAACAACAAAGCGAAGAAAAAAATCACCCATAAACGTTTAAGTTATAATTTGATTTCGTTTTTTTTTAGATTCATTTTCAACACAATCCATAATGGGTGGAATGTTTGTAATTACTATTTGACATTTTCATATTATTTTTGATAATAAATTTGCTTAATTTACAAATCTGTCAATTAGGAATTTATCGACATGCAGTGCATATTTAAATTTGGGCCAAAATGTGCAATCTGGAGATTTCGTTAGTTCATTCGAGAATATTAGAAAAAGACAAATACAACTTATCTTAAAATGGCAAAATAAATGAAGATTTTTGGAAATTGTTAATTTTATGTGACTCGACATTTTTAGAAGAAATCATCTACATTTACAACTAAATAGGTGAACAATAAATTTAGACCAATTGTAAGAAGAAACCTTGAACCTTTGAATCGTTAGATACACAAAGAAAATTAAAATGAAAAAAATTTGCCCTCTATTTGCACAAAAAATTGTACACTTTACATAACCCATAAATACAATAATTAATTTACATAAATGAATAGGAATAAAAAAAAAGATACGTACATGCCACAGGTAAATGCTGTGTGTTACTATTATAATGTAAATATAGAAAGAGAGAAAAAGAGAGACCTGTGTATACTTTATAGAATTTTAAACTTTTTCACCTTCATTTAACCTCAACATTATGTATCCTATGTTTAGAATTTAGTTGTTTTTAAATGGAATATAACCACCAAGAATTTCAAATAATCTCTCATGTTTAATTTAATACCAGGCGGAAAAAACGAAATATAAAATTAGTAGGTAGATACATTTACATATTTACTACATATGTATTGATTTCAATTTGTTTTTAACGAAATTTGTAATTATTTTTTATTGAAATTGTCTTTTATATTAAGTTGCTCTCCTTGTAAACGATAATATGAATCATATAAACAACAATAACAACAATTTCAATTAATTATCTAACAGCTAAATTGTTTAATAAAACCGATCTGTGTGTAATTTGATATTATATTGTGTAGATAAAGTTAATTGGCAGATAATATCCGGAAGCTAAGGGACTTTCTACTCTTTAATAAACATCTGCGTGTGTGTATATAATTATTATCGTGTTACCCTTAATTATACAGGGATACATTTAATCAATTTTCTCTTCTTCAATCAAAGCAAGAAAAAACGACGATCAAGGTTCTTGTTATAATAAATTCAATCAAAAATTCGAGAGGAAAAGATTTAAAATAATTAAAATAAGAGACAGCTTTATTAGAGTTCTGTATAGATGTCTTAAAGAGAACGGAAATGAAAGAAGGAAATCATTGATTACCTTTGAGATGAAAGAAAAAAATTAATTATATTTGAATTTTTCAATAATTGTCAAATAGAAAGAAATAGAAAGTTTTAGAAAAAATAGGTCAAAAATTAAAATTTTTATTGTTTAATTGTAGAAAACAAAAATCTGTAGTAATAATCTTTTTATCGATACAGATTTAGTATAAATAAAATTCCGCGATCGGCCACTGACTGATTGCACCAATACTAAATTATTATTTAATTATTCAACCATGACTAAATTATATTTTATAATTTGTTATCTAATCAAAACTATATGAATGTGATTTATTTTAGGAAAATTTAAAAATAGAATTAAGAGGAAATTAATTTATTACATCTATTCAAATTGGAGAAAGTAAAACATTTGATACAAATCTTCGAGTTACATAAGTGATTCTATTCCATTAATTTGACAAATACTTGGATTATTATTAAGATGTGTAAAATATGCGATTTTCAAATGATGAACTTCGTCAATGTCAGGTAATTTAAAATCATATACAACAAAAGTAGAATGTTATTTGTTTTCATAAGATAAAAATAAGAAATGAATGTTTTTGTAGTAAATACAAGGAAGTAGTTAACAGCCTACGTAAAGTTATTCAATAAAATTTAATCGATTAGAAGATAAAAAAAAATCCAAACACAATAACAATGCAAGTATAGATGAATCATTGACTCCTCCACTAACCAATCCCAATAATACTTAACAACAATAACAATAACAACGAAACTCATGAAAATTCGATTAGTCAGTCAGTCAGTCAGTCAGTTTCAAGTTAAATGCACAATCTAACTATGTATGTATATAACTACATTATACATAATAAATTAATTCAAATTGCATTGATCGATTTGCATAAAGTGAATGGTTTTTGTTATAAAGAGAAAAGGAAACTTGCATCTAAATATACTTATTGTTAATACAAGTTAAGTTTATACTAAACTACTTTAACAGGAATAAAAGAAGAAGCAAGAACAAGCCAAATCGTAGTAGATGTATAGTGGTCATCTAGCTCTTGTGAATTTCGACTTATAATTGAAATTATTTTATGGTTGGGGTATCTACCGTAGTTTTGGTGAATAGCAATGAATAAAGTAGAGGTAAAACTACCTGCTTTGAAAGAGTTACAACTTATAATTTGTCCATTGCTATTGACAGATAGATAGATAGTTTTCTTAGAGCACCCCAACTATAAAGTAATTTGACTTATAAGTCGAAATTCACAAGACCTAGACGACAACTGTATAATGTACAATATTTATCCAATATAGGTCATATCAACATCTGCTAGTTTAAATAAATTTTATAACACAACAAATGGCTGGCGAGCAATTTAAGAGAGTTGATTATACTGTATTGACGATGACCGACCCACATTTAGCCTCTCTTATACATATTGTTATCATTACCAAGTCATGCAATGTGATTAAAAGACTGAACCAACAGAAATAACAACAGAATTGTTTTCAATCTTAACGGTTAATGATAAGATGATAAAAGATTTTTGTTTCAATCGAAATCAAAATTAATTCAGTAAAAAAATAACGAAGCTCACACAATTAGATATACTTAAGGGGATTCCGGACCAATATGTCGATTCGGCGCACGAAAACAGTCAATTTTCAAACAGCGATTACTCGCTTGTTTTTTAAGATAATAATAAGATAATAATTTTAAGGTGCATGCTCTAAAGCTTTCTATTTTGCAAAAATGTGATAAAATTCTTGGACCCTGTTTTTTCGTAGATTTTCCTTCGTAAGTGGGGCTAAAACTTAGCCAATATTATCGATTTTCGATATTTTAATTGATTTAGATAGCAAATTGAAAGAGCTTTCCAAATATTTAGGAATTTTCCCGATATGTTTGTTAGTTTTCCGAGTAATCGCTGTTTGAAAATTGACTGTTTTCGCACGTCGAATCGACAAATGTCTCCGACTTCCCCTTAAGAAGTTTCACCATGTGTAAAAATTATCGTACGTATATCATCGCCATCGTTAATTAATTAATCGACGGTTGATTTTGTTTGATAATTTGTCGTTTTTATACGGTTATAAATCCAAAAGTGGATGACGGTCGAGTTGAATTGTCTATTCCGGAAGGACTCTCATCTTCTTCCTCTTGCTCATGAATTTTTTTAATCGGAAATTCGGTAGATTTTTAGCAAGCAGAATGGTAGATACGTTTTTAATTTAGGTGACAAAAACGAAAATCAAACATGTTATTTTGAGAAACAAGCCTTTAATTGTAAATATTTTTATTGGGAAATCTTCCAGACACCTTGAATCCGTCGTATCCGGATTGTTTTGTTTTGTGGCTCTTGCCAAGTGATCTTTGTATCAACAATGAAATTGGAAACGAATATACACAGATTTTGGCTATAAGAATTCAGTGATAAAAGTGTCAACAATTAGGGATTATTACATTTTTTTTCTCGTTTGAGATTATTTTGAAATAGTTGGCAACAATTATTACAACTATAGCTCGGTTATAAATCTTAAAATAAATATGCACCACTGGGAATGTCTCTTTAGAGATGTATTATTTATTTTTGCAGGTTGGTCGGTTTATTTATAGTAAAAAGTTAAACACACATGTTCTACATATTTTTAACAAAGTCGGTGACTTTAATAAATAAACCAACATGAATGAGAATAATTTTTCTTTCGTGTATACACACACACATATAAATTAGTGTGTTGATTGATTATTTCTTAATCGAAATATAGAGAGAATTATAATCTTTTAAACCTTGAATTTAAATTACTAATGTTTAGCAAAAAAAGCTAAAATTAGAATTTTATTAAATTGTACAATTCAGGTCACCTTGATCCAATCATGTATTTGCAAAATTATTTTTCGACTTTCCTTTTCAATTGTAAAGTAATCGAAAGTAATCAAATTTTCCAATTTCTGTCAATTTATAAATTAGTTTCAATTTTAGAAAATTTCAATAATTAATGGAAATGATGCAATACAGATTTATTCTGCAATGATTAAAACAATTAGTTTTATATTATCGGAAGTAATTTCTTTTTCGAATCTACAACTGTTGAAATACTTACAAGGGCTGGCCAGAGGGCTAATGAACTGTTGTTAGAAGGGCAGAAAGGGTCCCTGCGTTCAACCCATACTAATCCTTGTTCAACTAGAAACAGGTGGAACAACTGGTCTTTATAAATGTGTATCCATTCCCTTCGGTGCCATTCAATGCCATCATACTCTACTAGCACCTGTAAAAGATCGAGAGAGTGTGTGTATACAACAAGTTGGTTATACTTTTTTATTTATTTTTTCAATTATTTTTTTGTTATTTTATTTTAGTCGGATTACATCATAATAATAAGAATGAAAGAAGTGGTTTGACTTTCATTCAACCTTCACCTAAACTTAATTATTTCAGTATCAGGTTTATTGGTCTTTTGAATAATAACAATAATAACAAGTATGGCAGGTATTTGCCGATGAAAATTATTAAAACAATCTGCCATGCAAGGCATAATAACAACAACATAAACGAGTATTTCTTTAGTGGTTTTCCTATACACGCAATTGGATTTTACCAACTATCTACAACTAGAATTACACGAACTTCAATGATTTATTGTTGGAAAATATTCTGATAATTATCATATCTATCTATGCATCTATAAAAAAAGAAACTAACAGTCAA
>JAZBGW010000511.1:0-24433 GCA_037464815.1 Mylabris variabilis | reverse complement strand
CTACTTTTGCTAAAATATTCTCTGGGGACTCCCCTACAAATTCTTAGAGTATTATTCGAATCGTCCACCAACTAATAGGAGTTTCACCCGAATTAGGTACTTTTAAGTGAGCAACCCTGTATAGCATAGTATTAATTTTATTCGACAAATAGCTACCCTCATGCATCGGAGGGGGATGTTTCTTTGTAAGTTACAAATTCTTGTAACAACTATTTTATTCTATAAATAAATTAAAAAAAATATAGCGAATTTATTGCTACTCTCTTTAGATAGCTGAAAGACCCTTTTTTTGGAAGATTCCCATATCTACGATTCTCATCTACTACGCCCTGAATAATCAAAGTTGACCGGTTTCGAGTCTAGAAAATTTGAAATATTCTAACAACTTTCGCTTAAATAGAGAGAACGCTTTCGTGTAGAAATAACTTATATTTTTGCATTGACATTCGAATTAATTAAAGCACAAAGTTTGTTGGTAATTCAAAATAGTTTTGATTTGTTAATATGTATTTCTGTGACACTTGATGTTGTTTGCTAATAAAATACATTACCAATTCCTAACTAATTGAAAACTAATTTAAAATTCTATTTGAATTAATTTGTAATGTTTGTTAGAAATTGGTGAAAAATTATCGGAAAAACCCCCGACAAGATTGACATAGTTGAATTGAAAATTCTCCATTTATCCAATCAATTTTTTTTGGTAATCAAACAATCACCAATAGAAAAAGAATACGTGTCTAGGTTTTACTAATATTTACTTCTGCTAGTTTGTCTGTGGGGACAATGAAAACTGAAAACCACTCCACCACCCACATGTAAGCACACAAAACTATATTGAAGCTGGAATAGTGTTGGCGTGATTGTAAAGCTTCCAATTTTGAGTGTGATTACGGTGCAGCAATTGGTTTGAAACTTTAAGATTTGCCACAATACGAACAAAATCATGATTGTTGTTATCGTCCTGACAATCCTCAAATCCTTCTAGAAATAGTTACAAGTTTTTTTTTGCCTTTTCCAATTAATTAATAGTCTTCGGTAATCATTTGAATGTTGTTCAAGTTGGTCAATATTGGGTTGTGCGGTTTTCAAGGAAATTTCCAAACAAAATTTTACAAAACACAAAACATCCCCGCTATGGAATTAATTAAATTGAATCTAATCTGCCTAAGTGTATTCTACCAGTCTCGGTAAATAGAAATTGTGTTGGATGCTGGCTTGATTATAGTGAGGGGCGGCTAGTGAAGTCTCCAGTTGGATAATTGTTTGTTTTTTTTGGGCTTCTACCTCATCGTCTCGTTTTACAACTGTAAATAATAAGATTTTCTAAATCACCGGTAGATAAGATCGATTTATTGTTTTGCTAGATAGTCTTCTACCGCTTTGTTCTGTTGAATTCCAAGTATCTTAAATTTCATTATCTTATCAACGTTGGGATATTGCTTTGTAGCTTGCAGGTATTGGGGAAGCGTCGAGTTCTCAGATCGATTCGTCAAAGATTCAATAGATTTAAACTTGGTGTAATAAAATCACATCACATTTAGTCTATAGTTTAAACAAATATCGTATTTCTCCTATTCGATGTTTTTAAAATAAAATTCAGGGTAGTGGTGGTGAATCACGCCAAAATGAATTATTTAGAATTATATAGAAAAAAATTAGGGACTAATTCTAATAGTGTGTATAACAAGAATTTTGATCTAATATTGGTCGATCCCCCACAACAATCGTCTAGTAACATTAACATTTTTTAATACAGTTCCGAAATTGTTTGGGGTGAATTTTAATCGAGAACAGAAGCTCAATTGTTGAATAAATTAAAAATAATTACAAATCACTAATTTTGGGAATTTGCACATCTTTCCATTCCCTTTTTTCTCCTCTTCTTCTTATTTGGTAATCGGATCTTGAAAATACACACAATATTTCGATGCATTCACGATAACGAAATGGACTGTAAACCATCGACGGCCCCTTGTCCAATATTGGATATTATTGAATAAAAGGGGGATAATGTGTCTCAATAGAGTCCCATCTCTGTCAAAGATACACACAGATGAAAAAAATTCGTCCTTGAATATGTACCGAGGGATTAAAGCCTGGATACTTGTCATATGAGGACGTATTGTACTGTCATTTCAAGAGGGTTGGTTAGAAAAGAGCTTAGCCGCTTTCTCAACAGTATTTTTATAAACTGTTTACTACTATATAGTGAGAGTGAATTTTATATATTGAAATAATTGTAGGTATATTAATATGGTGTTGGCGGCCAACCAAAATAAGCGCTCGTTTAAGCACGACAAAGTTAATAATAATAAAGAAGAATAAATGAATGTGTGCAGTACGGTGAACCAACCCTCTCACTCATGATTTATAACATGTAAGGGTTGAATGCTTTTATTTGTATTGTGGATCTATATAACTAGACGACTGGCACCACGTACCCTTCATTTCTAAAGTCGAACAATATGTTTCCCAATAAGGGGTAATAGTTGTATTTGTTGTATTTTTCTCGATTTACCACGAAGCCTGATTTTATTTCCGGTATGTAAAACAAAACAACTGAAATCTAAACACAAAGAGAAATATCTCTTTTTATTCATTATATTCTCAGCATCAACATTGAAACTGCAATTTGTTCAAGTTACTGTAAATTTGGAATAACAATATCAAATTCTGCATTCCCTGAATTCCATTCCAATAAAAATAACAAACGGGGAACTGCTCAAATTTACATTTGATGGTTTGAGAAGCTCTTTATATCTGCAGCTCTATACCTACTACCACCTACCCCTATTTCGGGTCTATCCATCTCTCGTTGTCTTTCTAAAACACACACACACACACAATTCCAATCCGTGGTTATTTTTTTCCTGTTGTAAATGAAAAATTGTTGGATGAAATTCAATTACGACTATTCTTTTATGAAAAGGACGTCGCCGGCTTTTGCGATAAAAATTTTAAAATTTTCTTTATTTTGTCACAACCATTTGGCTACGTTTATTTTAAATTTAATTTCGTTTATGTCCGGAATACTTGGTGATGACAACAATATAGAAATAGCCGGAAAAAGAATGAAAGAAGAAAGAAAAAAACATTGGTAATAGATTATTCATTGAAATATTGATAACTAGATAACATCTACGTGAAACTTTTCAATTTCCTGTCCTGTCAGAGCCTTTGGTCGTGTCGGGAATTTCTAAAATTTTAGACAGAGGGCTATTAATAGAATTTCTTTCTAATAAATTATGAAAGAAAGAATACAACTAGTTGTAAATAGATGAGAATATTTCCAACAATTTCAATTCCGTGCTTTTGTAATTAGTTTTGGGCTTATTAAAAATTTAAAGATCATCCATCAACAAACAATATCATGTTACTACCGAAATATCACACCTTTGTGGATTTGGTTGGAATACTATCATCATCATCCCTTTTCCTATCTGTAATTTTTAATCTTCTAGTTGGGTGATTCTCGACACTGCATATCTCCGCAGGAATTGTTTTCCTTTCATAGATTGTTCGCAACGCTTAAACATACGCTTCGCTGGCACGTTTTGTTATTTTTTTTCCTCGCTCATCCATTCTTTGTTCTTATATTCGTTTACAAACCATTCAACAGCATATGTGCTTTTTTCGATTAACATACTCTGTACAACTAAATCCTACCATGTAAAAATTTTTGTAAAGTCTGCGTGATAAATTCATTTCAGATCTTCTCGTGACAGTTGATAGAGATCCAAACATGGGTTAGATAAGGTAAATAGGGAGAAGGCGGGCGTGTTAACTGCACATACACACATAAACACACACAATATAGACACACTTGTAGCACATGTTTAACATTACCCGCCCATATGGCGCCCGACATGCCAAAGATCTAATAGTTTTTGATAAAAATCAACAGCCCCTCTGGTAAAAACTTTTTCCAATCCCCTCAAGTTTCAACTTTTGCAACAAAATATAGCCATTTTTAGAACCCAATCTCCACTAGCATTGTACATTTTTTCTCCGTTTTTTTTTCCCCTTAACATACACACAACAACCCTGTCATTCGCGATAAAAATCACGATAAAGAATTGTTTGACAGAATCTTTGAAAAATTGTACGTTAGTTTTCATAATTTTTATTGGAATTGAAGACTTTTCTTTTTGTCTAATTGTACATCAACTTTACTGTTTAGAGTTACAAGAAAACTTTTATCTGACACGAAATTTATAAATGATGTTCAACTACTCAAGGCGAGTGTTGAGTAATGATGGACTAGTTCTATTATAATATATCTCACTTATAGCCGTGTTTCATCACTTGAACTGTCTTATACTGGTGTAGAATCTCATCTACCACTGGCCCTTTGCGTCGACATCACGTTCTAATTTGAATGTTGATGAATGATTGATCCAGCATCAGTATCCTTGTCGAGTTTATTCAACTAAAAAAGAATAAATACCGTTAAAACTTTATGCATTCGAATATTTCTCCTGCAACACTACATATTAGGTGGGCTTAATAAAAACCATCCCCCTTCCAATAGGCATATATGAGTCAATCTGGGATACGCTCTGTAGAGTCAGTTTATCCAGCGGCCTATTGCAATTTGCCTCTCGCTCTCGCTCACAACACTCTAATGGTGTTAGCGTTACGAATTTACCAATTTCACCACCCTATATGTTAGCTTAAGATAGGGCAAAGGCATTGCAATAATGCACAAAGAATGTAGTTCAGCAGGAGGGGTGTTGGCCGGGTAACGGCGAATACTATACTATAAAATTTCATTAGTTGTTTGATCTAATTGAAACGCAGCCTCCTATATTATATGTATAAGGTCCCCAGACTTTTATCATTGACAAAACCTATTGTATCGAATCTTAAAAATCATAGTAGAACTATAAATCCCCCTGTACTATTATTACAATAAATACTTAAGCCTTGATTAGACGTATTCAAAAACATGTCAGCATGAATGAGATGACTGTTTTCCTAACCTGCTGCTGAATATTGTTGCAGATAATCCCCTAGCATGATTCAGCATCTGTTATTTTCTTATTCTACAATAACGGTATATTCTAAGAAAATCGAAAAAGAAATAATTTGAATTTATGACTTGTTATTGAATTGTTAGTTACTTGAAATTCTGTCAACTTTCAGCTCTTAATCAGTAGAGTAACGAGTAAAATTTCACAATAAAAAATTGCAGAATTATACAGTTTTATCGTTTGTAAGTTGGAAAACTCGGAGAATAAACTAAAACTAAGTGTTATTATTAGATATGAGCGTAAGCAAATGATAAATTAGATTTTTCACTGTTGCATTTTTATTCCAGATGAAGTGATCTTTACGACAGTTGATTGATGATGATTCGTTATATCAGTTCTTTATTGATTTTCTCATCAAAAACGTTTAACGCTGTTATAGATTGAAGCGAACGGCGCTCTTATAACTAAAATTTCCATAATAATAATAATAAAGCGAAATTTTTCGGCAATCATCCTCGTATGTCATTGCATTTCCCTAAAATTCATGTAATTAATCTTTCAACGATAAAACATCATCACATTTGAGGTTCGTCTAAGACGGATTTTGTGGTTAACATGTAAGACTTGAGTGGCAGATTTTCTTGCTAAGCTCGTCAACACAGAGCTTTTATTCCATTGGGTATTGAGCGGGATCTCTTTGGTAGTGGCATTTCTCCAGAAATACAGCTTTTTCTTCATGAAAATCATGTAATGGCAAAAAGAAACAGTTGGAATTGAATAAATTTTTTCCTCGCTGATAACTATATGTCTATCATATGTTTGTAATCGTGATGTTGTCCCAAAGAGTGCTGGATTGAAAGCACGCGTCTGATGCCATTTTCTTCCCACATATGTGTGTTTACCACTACTGTTGTCATAAAGTAGAGAAGAAAAAAATGGTGGAACAGATATCTAAATCTCAGCTACACTAACACATCTACTATTGCAACGATATACTCACAGACAACGCCTCGTATACTCAATATCTCGGCAACTTTGCTGTATCTCAAATTACATCAATTTTGGATCAATATCGTTAAAGTTGTGCAGTGGATTGATAGTGAATGTGCCATCTTTAGTGCTTTCGTAATACAACAGCTCCACTGTGATGGTTGTAAAGAATTCTAGTCTGTAAGCAAAAGGGACTTATCGTTGTTATTGTGTTAGAAAGTTCAACTTTTTGCCAATGAACTAAACAAAAAGTAATATCCAAGAAAATAGGTAAATTTAATACACGTACCATTATCGAATTTATATTCTAATTGAGTTAGTGAAACGAGATATTTAGAAGGCACAATTTTTAAAGTTGTAGTGTAGAAATAATCATTTCTCTAAGAATTGTGATGCACAATAATTGAATCCATCGATTCTATTGACAAGTATCTCAAAAATTTCTCTATTCTTCAACACATGGTACATTGGCGAAGGAATTTCATCAACGATAACGGCGAAATTCAATACAGCGCCAACGTATCCAGACCGAGAAAAATATAGCACGGATCGTTGGCATTATTGTAATTTATAAAGTCATTTAATAAAGGAATTTTAACATTTTTCTTTGTTAAAGGAAATCGTTTAAAATTGTCGTTCTTTGGTGTTGTGCAAACGTTTGTAAAGTGTCAACGCGACATTTATACGTAGAGTTTTCCGACGTTGTCATCTGCAATTTCGCTCGAATAAGGAGGGGTTGTTGGTAAGGAAGCGTTAATTTAACAGTGATGTACAGGGTGCGTTAATTTGATTTCAATTATATTTTTTCTTTTTTGCCTGAGTTGTTACGGATTGCGTCGAGCTTGTTAAATTCGTTTAAATTGAAACAGTGACAAATTGAAGACAGTTGTAATACGTTAATTATCCGCAATTTCCGTAGCTTTAGAAAGATTGACGGCCTAAACGGCTGTGTAATCGCCGATATATCGATGATTGATGTATTTTTTCAATTTGTATGTAAAACATCATTCAAAACGAAACACATCTATTTCCGTAAGATATTAATCTCCGCTCGCGATTCCGGCCCGATGGCTGTAATAGTAGTAGTAGTAGTAAAAGGTGGTGACGATAGTGGGTAGAGGGATGAAATATCGTCTCCTTTATACAATACCATATCGGAACGAACGGGGTATTATGCGTTCAGTTTAAATTCGCATGTTTAGCGGCCGTTTCGATAAGGCGTTTTCTACTGTATAGGTACACCACATTTATATAGGGTTCGTATTAAAAGTATCGGTCGGTGATGCAGGTGACTGAGGTGGCAGCGACAACAGACAGACAGGGTGAGTTGAGGGTGGTTAGATAGCGTGCGCGTGCGCTATCCGCTATCGAGTTCGCCCCGAACTGCAGACAACCCCACTTCGTCCCAAACTGTTGAAGCGACCGGTGTAGAAAACATACAGTGCGTGTCGCCCCCATAATTCGGACATATATAAATAAACGTATAGTAAATACTAAACATGTTCGCCGTCGATGTTATCAGAACTACGTCATGTTAACACGACGTTTTCAATTTAATTATTGCCGTATTTGCATCCACTAACAAACACCTGTGATTACAATCATAAATCACGGCAACAAATTTGAATTTTCCAAATATTAATCAGACTTTTCAGTGATAATGTGATAGTAGTGATTGTGTGAAAACAATCGAGAAAATCAGGCAGAAAACGAAACAACCCTAATAATATGGATAGTTTTGGACCAAGACCGCCGCCGTTACCTAGAAGGGTGCGGAATATTTACGCGGAACCCTTCTCGCATGAGCCGAGGTAAATGTCCTTTTTACCCAGGAAAAAACATCACGTCGATTCCGGCTCCTGTTCTCTCACCGAAAATGTGTTAGAATAACGCACAAAAACAATAAATCAACCTTGAATGTTCCAGTTTCTCTAATTTAATGTTGTTATTTTAATATTCGGACTACCCCTTTTATTACTCGAAAGCCGCCCCATTTCTACGCAACGATCCAAAAAAAAAATACGAATACAAAACGAATGAATTTTCAATTTTTTCGTCGCAGTGTTGAAAAGTAATTTCTGATAAAGAAAGTTAAGCAGAAAAAAATGTAATAGCTAATCTCTATTCATGAGTGCAAAACAAGATATTAGCCGTGAATTTAGTTGGCGTTTTGCAATTTAAATCGACTTTTCTCTCTTTGCAAAGATAAAACATTGCGGCTATTTTCCATCGTAAAGACCTTCTTCTCGTTCGATCACCACGATTCTTTTCCAATTCCCGTTTCAACGGTACACATTAATAGACTGGCAATTTTAGGGTGAATTTAATTAAATCGAACCTCATCGTATAGGTGTTCTATAGGTATATATTGATTGCCAATTTCAATCGTATGGCAAAGAAGACAAGACCGTTGACTGGGAATGGCGTGTCACGGAAAATAACAAAAACAAACGTGTAAAAGAACAAGTTGCAACATTAATTAACTCGCTAATTAACACTGTAAAACTGCAATGACTCGATTCGTGTGAAGGGTTGAAAAGCTAATTAAAAATTGACAAACAACATCTATCAAATATATTTTCCGAAAATTCCCAATTCACTCTTAAATTTTAAAGGTTATTCCACTATGTTGCTTAATGTTAGTAGTTTACTTTTCCTGATAGCCCGGCAACATCCCAATACTTTCCATTCCATTTAACTGCAGCTATAGTTGGCAGCAAAAATGTGCCGTATTTCAACCAGTTTTTATCGAGTTTAAATTTCACATTAATGTCATATCAAATTAATACAAAAAAATTATATTACACTGCCTGATTTAAATTAGAAAAATTTAATACTCTACATCATCCTATGCAAATTACTTTTGTATGTGTGTATTATGAATCCTATTCAAAACTCCATTTGGATTTGAATAATTCTGAGGCGAAAGGGTGAGTGATGGAGTAGACAATTTGAAAATTGATCATTGTTTTGGAGTATTTTAATTGGAATTATTTTTCATCCAATATAGAGGAAAAATTAAACGATATTCTGAGCTTTTGAGAATAACAAAGTCGACTCAAACATCCAATAATTTACCTCATTGTCATAAAAAGTCGACTTGTTGGGCTTCTATCTGAGTGATTTTAAAAGAGAACAAAGTTGAGAAAAAATAAAGCCATGGAGAGCAAAGTTTAAAGTCGCCACTTATGGTCACTTAATTTTAATTGTCCAACTTTTCTTAGTTGTACCCTACTTTCCTGAAAACTCCTCCGTTTTATACGTTTCTGATCGATTGGTTACTATCCAAGTTCTTTTTTTTCGAGTTCTTTGAATTAAATTATTAACAAGAATGGGGTAAAATATTGAACGTCTCCCAATGCAGATAAAAATTAATTTTATAAAACTACCAACTTTGTACACGAGAAAGGAAGAAATGAATTCGTAAGACTTGAAACATAATAAGCATAAAGTCTAAAATTTCTTGATGTTTCTTTATCATCATTATTCCAACTATAAAGTTCACGTTGTTAATGTTTTTTACTATTGAATTCAAGTTGATCATAATTTAAACCAGCATCTCTCGAATAGGGGGGGCCTTTAAATTAATATAAGAGACTTGCAAACGAGTACGAAACATTACATCTTAACCATCATACTTTTAAATAGAAATAACTACCAATAAAAAGTGAGTCGCGAGTTCTCTTGATAGGGGACTTTGCTGTTGGAAATTTTAAGAAGCACTTCTTTAAACTGGTTGTTGACTCGTTTCTATCGACAAATTGGACTTTATTAGCTACGGTCGCAATGACCTTTCAATTAAATTTATATCTTATTTGATCTATAAAAAGAGGCATTCATGTTTCATTGTCTGCAATAAAAACTATATTTAGTTCATGTTGATTGTTCATCCTCAACTAAACGAATTGATCGATTTTTGTATCCCTAATGAAAATATATTATCAGGGGCTATACTGTTGTTGTTGTGATGCAAATTTGACAGATGAATAAATATGATTTGTATCAACAGTTTATATGTTACGGTATATGGAGTTGTGGGGACAATCCTAATCATAGGGAGTCTGTCGACCGCGAAATTGAGTTTCCATAATTACGCGCTTAGCATTACTCGTAAAATATGACTATACACAATTATTGACAACGAAATAAAACTACAATCTATTAGAAAATTGTTGTTATTTGGAAATGTTATTTAATTTTTTTTTAGGTAAACGAAGGGGTAAATTATAACAAACAGGGTAGCGCATTGCGGCGGCCGCCATTGCGATATTGGATAAACATTGCATTTACGCTCAAGGGTCGGCTCATCGTTAAAATGGAAAAAATCGCCTTGAACACTCTAATCTAGCGTATAGCCCATAACTAATATGCAATCACAAATAAAAAAGAGAATCTACCCTCTTCCATTCCATAGTTATTGGGAATTCCCAAAACTATTTTACCCGAACATCGTCCAGGGATTTTACGGACGCGTACTATAAAACTTGCACGTCATTGTATCAAATCAGATCGGACGAACGGCCCTATATTGGATTTTCGTTATATTTGCTTTGGTCATGTCATGTTACATGTTTAATTTGACTGTGTGTAGAGTGTCCCAAATGATTGGTTTTCAAACCTTTAGGCGCAACACATTTGACGGCCAGTGATTTTATGACTCAGAAAATCAGCTAAAATCGACAATTTGACTTAGCTGGTGTCGTTTATAGCGGCTATAATTTGCCATCAACCACCATGAAATCATATATTTCGTTTTGTTGTCTTTTGTTTGAAGTTATTCGTCCAAGTTTAATTGGATCTGTTTAGGACATAATATATCTTACTGTTGTATACCTTTAGCCGTTCTTCAACAACGATCATTGGAAATGTGGAAGCAGACGCGCCCAAACGTGACGCTCCCTCGGCAAACTTTTAATTGAATCCACATTGTTTTGTATATTTTATTTACCACCGCTGCCCCAACCGCAATTGCATCTAAAGGAGGAATTCAAGCATCTTTTTTTATTATTGCACAAACAACATCTAGATGACTTTCGAATTTATTCTTCCAGGTTAGCTCCTGGATTGCAACAGACCCAATTATCACAACAGATTCCGGCCAGCAGTAATTCATTACAAGCAGGACCTCAACAGTCACCGTTGGTGATGCCAGTGTTCCCACTTAGACCAGCCCAATCAGCACATCCACCACATTATTCCCCTTATTCACCGTCCAGGTTTCATATCGATAAACGATGCCAACACAGATGCTCCTGGAAGTGCCTCAGTATTGGTCTCATTTTATTAGCGGTGGCTCTAACCGCCATGCTGGCATATTTTGCAGGTAAGCGAATCTATTGTATTGACAGCTTTAATGAATTATTGGCATATGTGGGAAATTTCAGTATATTCGAACATTTCACTATAGGCCATTTAATTAAATATTGTTTTGTGCAAATTTAATATTTGCAGTAGAAGAAATCGTTTACATCAACCAACATTTTTCGTAACAACCTGTTAAAGAGTTGACATTTTTACTTGAAAGTTTCTTCGTTCCCGTTGAAAAATTCCAAATAATAAAACTTTTGAATACAATCTAAAAGTTATGCTGTATTTTATTATGTACAACTTTATCACAAGTTGATGTCGATATATTTTCCAGTCTTTAGAAAATAGGAGCAAATTTCAAACAAGTTAGCTATTTTAATAATAAAATATTATTAATTGAATTAAATTATAAGTCAATCTCGATAATTTTATATTCTAAAAATAGATACAATTACTGTACGTATTTAAGTTTCAGGGTTGTCACCCTCTTGTTTACTGGTACTAAAATTAGTTGCTCAAGTACTCGTTAAGGACATTGCCCGTCCCTATTTGATGCGGCAACATCGATCGTTGAATGTTTGTGTGTATGTGTGTGTGTAACAGGGGTCCTTTTGAATAAACTCATTAAAACTGCATGGAAGCCGTTTATGAACTAATGTCGGATTTACTTCTATCTCCTGTACGTTTTGATTACAGCTGTCAGTTCAATGAAGCCAAATATGGACTCATCCAACTGTATACTAGTTCAAGACGTAAAAGACGTCACCCATGACCAAATGACTCAAGGGTCGGTATCAACGCAAATGCCAACTGAAGGTAAAAATAATATAAAGAAATGTTTCAACTAATTTTGTTTATATGTATATGTATAAATAATAGAGTAAGGTATATTTGTAACAAGTTGTCATTTACAGAATCTCTTCCGACTAGTACTGCAGAGCATTCTAGTGGCACAACACAACATAGTTCTCTACAACCACCACAGCAACGCAGCCAACCACAAACACAATGGCCGCCATTACCGTTGTTGGAGGAGCGCGAATTGGACACCCTTCATACAGCCACAATCCCACCATATCAGTTTTGGAATTCGGAGTTCCGGAACAAACAACCGGCATTCATCCGGTTTAACTTTACTTTACCCTGGGGTGCTAATTTTGCCGTTTTCGGCAGACGTAATGTTGCTCCCAGTGTGACTCAATATGACTTTGTTGAATTTATTAAAGGCGGTAGATTAGATCACCGTTTACGGAAAAGAAGTGCTTCCGATAATGATAATGATGATGATGATAATGATAGTAATATGAAACAAAATCGTAATAGTCACCATCACCATCGTACAGATATTCTCGATAGTATATCGAGTTCGTATGAGGGCACTCGGAAGATTTTAGCCGATTCGGAACCGAGAGGACCATTTTATATACCGCACACTATAAAAGTAATTACATTAATTAATTATATTTGAATAATATTTATAAATTTCGTTAAATGTACCGACACATACAGATTGACAATTTAGAAGATTCAACGGATTTACCGCATCCAACGATTGATTTGGGCTTGGCAATTGATGAACACGTTATTTCAAAACGAGAAGCTGATATGGAACCAAGGGTAAATGTCAGCTTGCTCCAATTCTTGGATACAGGCCGCTGGTTTTTGTCAGTCTACAACGATGAACTCCAACCGCACATTGTGTCCTTAATCATTTCGGAAGCTGAAGAGGTCAGCACAACGTGTCCGAATGATTGTTCAGGCCGTGGCTCTTGCTACCTGGGCAAGTGTGATTGTATTGATGGTTTTCAAGGGATCGACTGTTCTAAGAGTAAGTATTTACTTTATCATCTACCCTTGGTTCTTAGTTTACAATTCCATTAAGGCACTCCTTATTGTGTAAACAGAATCGCTATTAATAGCAGCCATTGTTGAGGATGACACACCTTATAAATTTTTAATAATCTCCAACAATTTAACAGGAAAAACACGTTGAGATAACAGAGCAATAAGAATTAACGGTATTTTCAAACTATTAAAATCTCTAATTAACATTCCCGTCACTTCAAACCTCTCATCAACTTTATTTTTCATATCACAGGCATTCAGAATTGTAATTAAACTTCTCATTCTCATTACATTTAATCGATGTCACGTATCGGTGGAGAGTTCTGATTTATTTTCCCAACTTTAGAAATAGTTACTTGTTCCAGCTTTCCACACACACACACACACATACACATACCTATCCAGATAATAATCAGGCGACCTTTTCCTTCTTTCACTTCCTTCACTTTCTAAAGCCCATTCTATCAAGTCGATATAAAATTTCTTTTCAAGGCGTTTGCCCAGTTTTGTGTTCTGGTCATGGTCAATACGGTGGCGGTCTTTGTCATTGTGAAGAGGGCTGGAAAGGTCCCGAATGTGATATACCAGAAACTGATTGTCGTGTAGCAGATTGTTCCGGACATGGTCAATGTGTTCGTGGTTCGTGCCATTGTAAAGCCGGTTGGAAAGGTGAAATTTGCGACGAACCAGATTGCGAAGATCCTACATGTTCTGAACATGGTGCTTGTGTACACGGACAATGTTACTGTAAAGCAGGATGGAAGGGGGCGCGTTGCGATATCATCGATGAACAAGTACACAAATGTTTACCGACATGTTCCGATCATGGTGTTTACGATCTTGAAACGGCTAAATGTATTTGCAACCGACACTGGACTGGACCGGATTGTTCACAAGGTATGCTCGATTTTTCATTATCTCCTCTCTTTTTTTGTAATTATCACGTTATAATTAATAATATCTCCCCATCTGCTCCCTCAATTATTGTGCCCCGGTTTTAATTATCATCGTTGTCGCTGTGAATATGCTGGCTGCATACCAAACCGTTGAAAAAATTCCTCTTACACTTTCACAAGATGAAAAAAGTTTGCTAGATATCATAAAAATATCCAGCTAGTGTCATCAAAACTTGTTCTTTATTCTTCTCTTTCGTCCGTATTCTCTACATTTACGATAACTGGATTGGCGTGAAAGCCATTTTTGTAGTTTTATTAAAACACAACAACAAACAACAATATTATACGATTGGTTATTTTCCTAATGTCTCCAGCACTTTGCAATTTGGATTGTGGTCAGCATGGACGATGTGATTCGGGCAAGTGTCGCTGTGATCCAGGATGGACGGGGCCGCGTTGTGAACAACTGCCATGCGATCCAAGGTGCCAAGAACATGGACAATGTCGAAACGGCACTTGTGTTTGTTCACAAGGATGGAACGGACGCCACTGTACTTTACGTGAGTTATCATAAATTTCTCTTTTATTGCTCAAGCCGAAGAAATAAACCAAAATTTCTGTAATTTATTGAAAAGCAAAAAAAGAATTTTTAATCTAATTCCAAATATTATTGCGTACTTTGATACAGCCGGCTGTGAAAATGGTTGTTCTGGCCATGGACAATGCACTCTAGAAGACGGTTCTTATAAATGCGTCTGCATTGAAGGTTGGGCTGGTTCTGATTGCAGCATCCCGTTAGAGATGAACTGCAATGACGACATTGATAACGATCACGGTATTTTTTTTATTAAATCTATTTATTAATCAATTCATTGATTGCTATCGTTTATTTAAACAGATGGAATGACAGACTGTTCGGATAGTGAATGTTGTTCGCATGCCAGTTGCACTGATCACATCATGTGCTTATCAAGCAACGATCCCGTTGAAGTGCTATTGAGAAAACAACCACCATCCGTAACCGCATCGTTTTATCAAAGGGTTAAGTTCTTAATTGAAGAAAACTCGGTACAATCATACGCTCATATGGATGAGTATACTGAAAGGTAAGTGCGAAAGCGTGGCGCGCTGTGTGGCGAGTGTTTTTTAGTGCTTAACGAGGTAGTCACGCAGACTTTAAAACATTATAAATTTTATTTTTTGCGAGTCACAGGATAACAAGCTCTCTTGTATAACTCTGCACGTTGTGAGCAGAGGTTGGCGGACAATAATATAGACGCTAGCCGCTTTGCTCGGGCACCGCACACCCCCAGCGGAGCCTTTCGTTCTTCCCCCATTATCCGGACCCGTCCCCCCAACGGTGACGGTGGTTCCTTCATTGTTAATCAATAAATGAAATTGTCACAACTACTTTTATTAACTAGTATTAATGTTCCTATTATTGTCTATTTTGTTTTTGTATGGAAATTTAAACGGAAACGTGACGGAACCGTGTCGCCAGAGGGAACTCATTGTGTCTTGTCTTGTCTGAAACCCCTGTGTGCGTCTGTACCCGTCTCCGAAGCCCGAGTCTGTCGCTCAGATTGCGCTTCTGGCGCGATTTGCACACCGCCGAAACTTCTTTTTTTTATCAACAATATTTATTATTGTTATTTTTTTTCATATATATATATTGAAAATATAAGCAATACCATTTTTCTAGCTCTAGGTACGTATTGTGACGGTGGTGGACACAAGTTGAGCATTGCCCCAATGTTGTTTCACGTACTATTCACTCGCTTTACGATCATTATAACTATTATAATTACTATTAACTATTATTATTATTATTATTATTATTAGAAAAATTCATGTTTGCGTTCGTCCATTTTTCTCTTTTTTGTTTTTGTTTGTTTGCTAGTAGACCTTTGCTAACTTGTGTCTGTCATTGTCTGTAGCTAAAATTTTGTTCTGATTATGTGTTCGTCACGTTGTGTCGTCAATGAAATTATTTTTTTGGCCAGAGAACTAGAGTGAATGAGTGCTGAGTGAGAACGTGTCCGTCTCTAACATGTACACCCGGACGGCAACAATAAACAGTCCTTTTTCAATACCTACAAAATCGATTGTTGGCAATAATAAACTAGGACTTTTTGTTGTTGACTGCTCCTGCTTACGTAGTACATGCGATGGTGTGCAACTCTAAAAGGATCTACCTCATCGGGTCTATCCTTTAATAAATGGCACACCTCGCAAAGTATTGCCGTGTGGTTAGTAATTGTCCTGTCTTCTGTGTCCCCTATGTCGCTGCTGCAACCTTCACTTGTAGCGAGTTCTGGAATTCCTTTACACCGCGGTAAGTGGCAGCATCTCCCCATGTTGTTCTGTCTGTCTGTCTGTCTGTTCGTCTGTCCGTGTGCTGCCTGTAGCCTGTGCTCCCCATTATCTACAATTTATACCTTCGTTTGTTTGTCCAAAAAAAACACTTTTATGTTCTACTTTCCTTGTATGTGTTTCCATTTTATTCATGCTTATTTTTTCATAATTTTCACGACTTTTTATAGAAATATTGCAAATTCAATCAAAATTTCAAACAACTAGCAATATTCTATAAGAAGTCTGATTTTGTTTCAGTTGCATTGAATGTGTCAGCACTTGTTAAAATTTCTATTGCTATAATTTTTTTAATGCCTTGACTTGTCCATATTCATAGTCACACCATTATGAATCAATCATCATGCCCTCTCAAAGTTCAACACAAACATAAAAACTATAGCGGTGCTTTTAAATTGTAATCAAAAACAAAAAAACAGAGCGGCCCTTATCTATTCCAATCATTTATCAAACGGTTACAATTTATATTGCACTGACATATCGAATCGAACATATTAACTATTTTTAATCATCTATATGTATCACTAAAAAACACATTTACAATGGCAACAAACTATTGTTTTTTGTTTCGAATAAAAGTTCAAAAAAAATAATGCTAAAAGAAACAACATTGTACACGTTTTACAACTGTGATAACGGAAAAATAGACGGCTCGGCCGAAGCTCCCTCCTTTGTTTTCGTGTCATTGTCAGTTCAAACCAGCGACCTTTGTGCAACCTGTCCTTTTACACCTACCCAAAACACCACCAGTGCCCTTTATATATATTGCATCGTTGCATTTTGATCGACCACCACCACCATCTTACACTTTCAATAAAGCTGACCTTAGCTCAGCTTGGATTATTTCTCTTCTCGTTATCGTGTTATTGAACAACCAATGGTCTCGTGTAAATGTTGTCGTCCCTAGATCTCGCACGGTTTTTTTTTTGTATTACTAAATATTAAACATAAGTCACAAAAAATCGCCACTATTTGGCAGAAGGAGGCTTAACCCAATTAACTAAATTGAAAATGTATTCGTTAGAAAAGTCTTCGAATAATCCAAGCAAGCGTAAGTCGGCCGAAAAGTTAAAAGACCCATTCAAACTTTTGATGTTATGGAAACCTCGATGTTATAAATTTTTATTGAATTATTTTTCATGATTAAACGTAGTGGTGAAACAAATGCCTGCACATTGGACATTATTGTTGTAATAATGATCAACTATAAAATTATAAGAGCTTCATTGAGCATGAAATTGCTAATATGTAATAACTATATATGGACATTTTATGACATTTCGAGAGCATTATTACAACAAAAACAAATAAACAGTACAAGCTTATAATTTACAGCTTATGATCGATGCTGATAACGGTGCATGATGCGTTTAACGATTGATTGATTCACAATAACAAATCCTCAATTAACTTTTCCAATATGAGAATCAATCAATCGTCTATTGATTCTCTCCGTAAAGGAAAGCTTTGTAATTGGCAAATTTTCTAAAGAATTAAAGAGACTTTACAATTTCAAAACCATACAAAGCTATCATTGAAATTGCAAGTCTTCAACATAACGGAAAAGAAGCGTTAACGAATATTTAACGGACTTTGTCAACAGCCGTGTAGCTGTGATGCGTGGTCAAGTTGTAACACCACAAGGATTGGGAATTGTAGGCATACGTGTGTCAGTTGATAGAGAATCAAGATTTGGATTCACACTAACAAGACAAGGTGGTTGGTAAGTTATCATTATAACTGTTTTCTTATAATTTGATGTTGTTATTGTTGTCGTTGTATCGATTTGTCTTCCCCTTAAATTCAGGAAATCATTCACATCAGTTTGACCTTTTTTTTTTCGTTATCAAATTAAATTGGAAAGGGCCGAGAAGGGTTCTAACGGATTCACCCCCTTCAGGAACAGTTCAGGTGGCTTTATTTAGAAACTCTCAATGTCATGACTAAATCATCGAAAGGGATGAAACTGGGGTCGTTGTTAGTATTGTTGATAGATCCACCATTTAAAACATTCAAATCTAGATTTGAGCTTTAGTTTTGAACTCGTCAATTTTTTTTTATTCATTTTGTTCCCACAAATACTCCAAACTTGCCGTATTAATTGCATTGAGTTTAGAGAAGAGTAAACTATACAGTATAAACGTATTATTGTTGGAACTAATTGCTTTTGGCTTTTAATTAAATCGTGATTCCTATAAAAGGAAGTTGTCTGATGGTTAATTACTAAGAAGCGCAAAACGTTCTTCAGGTTAGTTTGTTGAGATTGACAAGAACGGAAGTTGATACTGACAACAATGATAGCAACAAGGATGTTACAATGTACTGTTGTAAAATTACACTGGAATCTATTTGCCTTTGATGTGGTGCATAAAACTTTGTTGTTTCTATCAAAGCTTGTTTATTTATTTATTTATCTTGAAGTACTTTATGGTAAGACTGTCTTTTACTATTATAACAATGTGATTGTTAAATATTCAACAAATAACAAATATTCTTGACAACGTTGTCTTGTTTATGACAAAACGACAAATGTGTGTTATTTTACAAAAGATTGACTCCGATTCGATTTCGTTTTATTGCCAACAGGAACTTTCGGGAATTATGTTGATGTTTATATAACTAATACAAAGACTAATAAATTGCCAGAAGACAATCTTAAAATTCATGGGATCCTCTAAAACAATTAAACAGATAAAATGGGAACTTGAAATGACTACGAGAACACGAAGAACAATGACAATGTCTTTTTGTTTAAAAATTGAATAGACTTCGCCGATAGTGCAGAATTAATTAACAAATTATCATTCTTGGTTTTAAACTACAAATAGAATAGAGTCGAAGGCAGCGAGTTTTAACAAATTGAATTTATTGAAATAATCCAATTATCTGTTACTTTGTCTCCTGTGTGTTGCATTTTTAATGTGAACTAATTCCCGTGGTAGGTTCGATGTGTTGGTAAATGGCGGTGGTGCAGTAACACTACAGTTCCAACGTTCCCCATTCAAACCCTTAACAAGAACAGTATTCGTACCATGGAATCAAATCGTTGTCTTACCACCAGTCCATATGCAACTCAGTGAAGATTCCGATGTTTCAAATTTACACACTAGGTATTAATTTATTAAAATCTAATGGTTTCTTTAAGTTATTCGTTCAATAATGGCAAAATTTTTAGTTTCTTGAGTCGAAATCCTGCCATTAATTTTCCGGGCGTTTCACGATCTTTATTCGGTCCGAATGGTGTATTGCCAAACACTTGTGACGATCATGATCCAGAAGTTTTGCGACCAATTATAACTGGAACGTGGATGCCGGAAGCTGTTGGTGGCCTGCCAGGACGCAGTGTCATATTCGCTGAAACACAAATAGTTCAAGAATCGATTCCAATACCAGGCTCTGATCTCCATTTAATGTATCAAAGTTCTCAAGCTACTGGCTATTTAAGTACAATCTATATGCGTTTAACTGGTTCAAAAGTTCCATCAACTTTAACACACGTTCATGTTCGTGTTGAAGTCGAAGGTTCACTACATGTAAAAACTTTCGAAGCTGATGCTGATTTAATACATATATTCGCTTGGAATAAACGAAATGTCTACAAACAAAAAGTTTACGGTATAGCTCAAGCTCAAGTTTCAATTGGTTATCAACATTCAACATGTTTGGAACCAGTATGGGAAACACAAACAGCCGATTTAAAAGGTTTCGATGTTGATATATCTGATATTGGTGGTTGGGGCTTGGACATTCATCATCATTACAATTTCCATGAGGGTATATTACAAAAGGGCGATGGTTCAACTTTACATTTTAAACAATATCCGAGAACAGTGAATGTCGTCATGGGAACAGGATTACAACGTTCTTTAGATTGTCCAGGTCAATGTGGTGGTCCAGCTAAAGATGCTAAACTATTAACACCAGGATCACTGGCCAGTGGTCCTGATGGGAGTATATACGTTGGCGATTTCAATTTAGTTAGAAGGATTACACCCGAGGGCAATGTCTACACTGTATTACAATTGAGGTGAGCTTTAATTAAACAAAATCAAATGTAATGCAATAATAATACGACATTTCTAGAGCAACTCAAGTTGCATACCAGTATTATCTAACAATTTCACCAGCAGACGGACATTTATATGTATCCGATCCTGAGAAACATCAAATCCTACAAGTATTATCGTTGGAACCAGTACAAGATCCTAGTATCAACAGTGAACCGGTAAATTGTTTTAGTGATTTACAACAATAGGTACAGGGTGTCGGATTTAAATGTGGTCGATTCTTATTAAACTTCTACTAGGGGGCGAGTGATTCGAAAAATATTTCTAGGATTTGTAGGATAGTGCCTGGAGGCGATTTTAGCAAAATTAAAACCTCGTAGCTCCTTGTCAAGAAACAATCGTTTGGACAATGTCGAGATTTTCAAAAATGAGCTGAACGCGTGAAACGATTAATAATGATTCGGAGACTCAACATTGATTTTTTTTTCGTTTTACTCCAATTGGGAGGATCCTAAACTCACTCTAAATCATTTTAAGTGTACAGCAAGTGTTCGAAAATAGTGACATTGTCTAAAACGATACTTTTTTAACCAACTTTCAAATGAGTTACAAGATTCTAATTTTGCTAGGGACCTCCTGTAAACCCTCAAAACATTTTTCGAATTGCTCGTCAACTAATAGGAGTTTCATAGAATCGACCATACTTAGATCCGACACCCTGTATAACCCAAATCTAATCGAGTTTTAAACAAAGGTTGTTGGCAATGGAGAAAGATGTATCCCAGGTGATGATACACAATGTGGCGATGAAGGTCCAGCGAAATACGCAAGATTAGCCCATCCTAAAGGTTTAGCGATTGCTGCCGATAAAACAATGTATATTGCTGATGGGACAAATATTCGAGCCGTTGATCCACAAGGAATAATTCACACTTTGATTGGAAACCATGGACATCACAACCATTGGAGCCCCATCCCTTGTCATGGAGCGCTTATCGCTAGCCAGGTAATTATATTTCTATTTCGATAACACAATCAAGAATTTGCAAGAGATTTAACAAAGAAAACATATCGATAACAATTTGGCATGACGTTCATGGTAACTTTCTTTTCTTTTACTTGTACGATAAAGATGTGGGAGTAGTTCTGTCAATATCAATTTGTCGTAGTAGATCCAGTAAAGGTTTAGGCAACATCAGATATCGACTTGTGTTTATACTCTACTCTAGCAATATCCGATGCCAATTTTTTCTATATGGTAACATATTTTAAATTATTATGAGAAATTGGAACGAAACTGAATTATATAGGATTTATCATTTAAAATAAAAAAATCCGATAGATATCTAGTTTTTTCCGTCCGGATTAATGTCGTTAAATCGCCAAATTGATACGCTGTCATCATTTGTTGTCGACTTTTAGGCTCAACTACAATGGCCAACCGGTTTAGCACTGAGTCCTTTGGATGGATCATTGCATTTCGTCGATGATCGATTAGTCCTGAAACTAACTGCCGACATGAAGATAAAAGTGGTAGCCGGAACACCGTTGCATTGTCATCGTGATGATAATTCAACTAAACCAAATCAATTTGATGATATATTAGGGACAGTGTTGGCATTGGCATTTTCACCAAACGGCAATCTTTACATTGCCGAGTCAGATACCCGCAAAGTTAATTATGTACGATTGATTGATTCATCTGGTAAAATTACACATTTCGCTGGTAAAATCAAAGATAGTCAACGAAGCAATTGTGATTGTCCGATAAACGTGACCACAACGAGTCCACGTAATGCTGCTGGCATAATCAATCAGGAAGCACCGCCGCCGCCGGCTTGTTTATGTGGCACTACTGATGAAACAACTAGTAATGCCGAAACTTTATTATCATCAAACGCCAAATTCCAAGCAATTTCAGCTATAACAGTCTCACCTGGTGGTGTTTTACATATTGCCGATCAAGGTTCATTGCATATATTGGCTTTACAGCATTATTTACCAACACACGATGAGAATGGTGAATTTCGAATTCCATATCCGGCAGCCGGTGAGGTTTATGTTTTCAATCGATACGGTCAACATGTTGCAACAAAAGATTTGGCATCGGACAAGACGCGATATTCGTTCTTGTATTCGAAAAACACTAGTTTTGGTAAATTGTCCACAGTTACGGATAGTTCAGGGAATAAAATCCAATTCTTGCGGGATTATAGTAATGCTGTTAGTTCAATCGAAAACACTCTGGATCATAAATCTGAATTGAAAATATCGGGAGTGGGTTATTTGGTAAAATTGACCGAGAAAGGACGGTCTGAAATCGAACTAGATTACGATATGAATACAGGATTGTTGACAAGTAAATCACAAGTAAGTTTCGAAAAGACGAGAGAGGAGAAAAAATAAATTAATGTACGTCTTTTACAATCCAATTTCCCTAGGGTGGAGAAACTTGCATCTACCAGTACGATTGGATTGGCCGGGCAACGGGTGTAATTTTATCGAGTGGTGAAACTTTAGAATTGACATCGAAAATGGTTTCGAACGAAGGTGGTGGCTTGGAAATCTCTGTAAGCAAACCACCCACCCTATTGACGGTAACTGGAAAAGCAAACAAACAAGTTGATATTATTGACGGTAAGTTACAAATTGTGTAAAACAACAAGAAAATTGCATTATTAATAAGACAAAATTCCAGGTGCTGAAATAACTAAAGCTGTAACAACAACAACAAATTCTACAGTTGCGGTGAATTCAGCTTGGAATGGACGGATGGAAATCTCTGCAGTTGCCCGTCATCCATTATTGGAGGTATCGTTGCCAGTTGAAGCGGAAATGCTACCAGTTTGGTCTGAACAAACGACAATTTTTGGTGATAATTTACAAAATTCTATGTCAACATTGTTCAGTTTGGTCGGTGATGTACGCAATCCACAACAGACATTAAATTGTGAAATTTACGTTAACCATACGAAAATTTTGGGTATTGAATTTGATCAATTTACAAGTAAAGAGATATTCTACAATCATGATAAAGTGCCATTATTGACAATAACTTACGATCCGGCTGGTCTACCATTAGCATACATTCCCCACAATGGAGCCGATACCTTAAACATATCATATGACACATTCAATAGAATAGATGCATGGAAATGGGGGAGTTTTGAATTGAAATATAGCTATGATCGGCATGGATTACTATCAGAAATAACTAGTAGCTTGGATGGTACACAAATGTTTTCATATAACGATTGGAATATGTTATCAAAGATAACACTAGCTAGTCAGAGAAGTTTTTCATTGTCGTACGATGATGATGGTGGCTTGAGATATGTCACTCTACCTAGTGGCACTAGGCATTCATTTAGTTTACAACCATCGATTGGATTTTTACGAGCAACATATACACCACCGGGCAGTACTCGAGCATATCTACAACATTTCACAAATGCAGGACAGCTAATTCAGACTGTATATCCGGGCGAGGGTGCCAGGGTGGTTTATCGCTACAATGATAATGGACGATTAAAAGAAATTGTACATGGTGATGGTAAAACAATCTATCAATACTCAGAAACAACAGGTATGCCCAGTCAAATTTCGCACATCGAACCTGATTTAGAATACCGTTGGGACTATCAATATACTGGTGGATTATTAATGGAAGAACGTATAGATTTTGGTGCCAAAACTGGTCTAAGTAATGCAAAATTCACATACGACTATGACAATAATTATCGACTAATTGCCGTACAAGGACGTATCGGTGGCCAAAATCTACCACAATATAATTTGGCATACAATTTAAAAACTGGTGCTTTAGAAATGATTGGTTTATTTAAAATTAATAAACCTAGAAATAATGAAACACATGTCTATGATGGTACAGCTCTGTTTTCACGTAGTATAAATTCACGATTTTTAGAAACACAAGTTGCTCTAACTATACACGGAATGGAAGTATTTCGTATGGAATTTAGTCACGATATGCACGGGTAAATTTTCGATTTTTTTCGATTAATTTGAAAAATTAATT
>JAZBGW010000509.1:0-24438 GCA_037464815.1 Mylabris variabilis | reverse complement strand
TGGCAGTGTGATAGTTAGACAGTGTAGCCAACACAACAATTTGACACTTTTCAATAAATGTCACGTTATGTCGTTTGCCGCATGCTCGTTTTTTGAGAATAAACCGGAAAATTCTTTATTCGAAGAAAAATAAAAAATTCCGTAATTATCCTCTGAATAAGAACTGTATTTTCCACATTTCCAGTTAATTTAGTTTATTGCCATGGCGAGCGAAGAGGTAATAATTTATAAAAAATCAAAATTTCTTTTTAACAGAATGTTTTTAGGTTGACACAATTTTCCATGATTTATCGTATAAAATCGTAAATCCAAGTCTAAAAGAACGTAAACATGTATTTAAAACGTTAATTAGCGTATTAGAAACGTGTAGTAAGTCATAAAGAATTTGATAGTTTGGATATTTCGACTAATTAAAATGGTTTCTTTTTAGATGTGGATGATAATAAAATAAAATTGATTTATTCTGTAATACCATCAACTATTTGTTGTACTAATGAACGTTCATCACGTCTCTTGATGAAAGATTTATTCATTGTTTTATTCGACAAATATCCACAAATTTCTATTAAATATACTAGTTGTATGGTGAAATCATTGGCGAAACATTATGAAAGATTTATAACATCGTAAATTTCTAATCGTAAAACATAAATTTTTATTATCTACATTTTTAATATTTAAGGAAAAGCTCCAATCGTATAGGATTACAAATCTTGTATTGGTCAACGATCGTATTCAGTAAAGGTTGGCAAAAAGATCCGGATCTTGTAAAACAACACCTTTCCGATATTCTACAATGCCAAAGTCAACTATTAACGAATATTGTAGCAGTTGGTAATAGGAAACAAACTCAAATTGCTACAAATATTGTAAGAATACACAATTTTTTGTTCAAAAATATGATAATTATTTGAGATTTTAGATTGAAAAATCATGGAAACAAGTACCGGATAGTGAAAAATTATATTTAGAAACATTAAAACAATTAGAACAATCATCGTATAGTGTAGTTTTAGCTGCATTTATCTCACGGCGATTAAGCCAAATTGATAAAATTAATCTATTGGATGATTATTTGGTAAATTTCATTGATGGTTTCATTAAAAACTTCATTAATACAAAGTTAAAACCATCATCTAATATAATTATAGCAATTTATCCATTATTACAAAGAATCAATCATGATTTATTTAAAACAAATCTATTGCCAGCATTACAGAAGGCAATGTTAAGAAATCCGGAAATTATTTTAGAATGTGTTGGTTTAGTAATCGGTGGTATTCATTTAGATTTAAGTCAATATTCTCTTGATATTGGCAATAGTTTTATTGGTATTTTTATATTTTAATTAATTTTTAATTTATTCAATTAATTATTGTTTTAGCCAATTTACGTTCAAATGATCCACAAGCACGTTTAAATTCAATAGAATGTTGTAAGCAATTATCGAAAAAAATTCAACAGTACGATGCTATTGATAAATTGTTAACAAGAATCTTTGCGATATTTAATGGTGTCGATGGGAAAATTACAATAATTGATCATAAATTAAGTCTATTAAGTGGTGCTGGTAATCTTAGTTATAATACTGTTGTTATTGATGAGAATTTAGACAAATTATTATTGAAAGTTTGTGATTTATTTATCAAAGTTTTAAATGAGGAAGTACACGAGAAAGTTCTATGTCATACATTGGATATGTTTCAATTATGGTTGAAAAAATTACAGAATGAAATACCGAAGAAGGTTTTAGATGCTTTTAAGGTTGTTGGATTTGTTAATTCTTTAAAATTGGTTTAATTTTCAAAATTTTCAGAATGGTTTCAATTTGAAAACATCAACACCATTAGTACGTATAGCTTATTTAAAATGTATTTTAATTTGTTTAAATGATAAAACACAAAAACAAACAACAATCCTTTTACCATTATTGATAAAATCAATAGAGAATGCTATCAAACAATCAACGCAAATTTTAATATTGACTGAAGGTCTATTGGCGGCAATTATTTTATTAAAATTGAATCCGGAACAGGAGGCACGCAATAACGAATTTAATAATATATGGAATACAATTCTCGATATGGATAAACAGATTTTCGTTTCGGAGAAATTCATCTCAACGATCGACGATAATGGTAAATCCGTTTACCGGGTGAGTCACCTAAAGCGAAAAGTTCCTATGCTAACGCTGATTATTTGGCTAGCGAATCGAAAAATATTTCAAGAATTTATAGAAGGGTGTTTAGAGGTGATTTTAGCACAATTAGAGCATCGTAGCTCATTTGGAAGTTGGTCAAAAAACGCTCGTTTCTGAGGATGTTGCGATTTTCAAAAACAAACTAAACACGCAGAACGACTTAGAATCCTTCCAACATTAACTTTTTTTCGTTTTTCTCCATTTTATTCTATATCTATTCAACTTCAAATTGAGAATAATCAACTTCAAAATGGGAGTAAGCAATTTCAAATTGAGAATTAACAATTTCACATTGGGAATAATCAGTTTCAAAATGGAACTAAACACCTCCAAATTGAGAAAAAATAATTTCAAATTGAGATTAAACGATTAAATCATATTCAATTGACAAAAATTTGCCATCAAAAGCTAAATAGATTTTAGAATAAAAAACATTTTATGAAGTACAATATTTTAATTTTGAAATGAAAAAATAATATTATTGAACAAAACTAGGAATCGAAAATATTTGCATTTTAAGTAATTTCAATTTATATGCATCCTTATTATTTTCCTAATTTTGTTCAGTAATATTATTTCATCATTTCGAGATTAAAACTTCGTACTCCATGAAACGCTTGTTATTTTAAAATACAGGGTGTTTTTCTTAAAAGTGGTCAATTCTTACGAAACTCCTATTAGTTAGCGAGCGATTTGGAAAATATTTCAAAGATATATAGATCGTTTTAACAAAATTAGAACCTCGTAGCTCATTTGGAAGTAGGTCAAAGAACGCTCGTTTCTGACAATGTTACAATTTACAAAAACGAACAAAGCACGCAAAACAACTTAGAATGACTCTTACACACTCCCAAGAGTGATTTTTTTCCTTTTTCTTCATTTTATTCTGGAACAGGTGGAAATCTTTCGCATTTTCTCTAGAATGAAATGGACAAAAACGAAAAAAATCACTGTTGAGAGAGTCTACGAATCATTCTTAGTCGTTTTGCGTGCTTTGTTAGCTTTTGGAAATTGCGACATTGTCCAAAACGATCGTTTTTTGACCAACTTCTAAATAAGCTATGAGGTTCTTATTTCGCTAAAATGATCTCCAGAGCCGCCCCTACAAATCCTTGAAATATTTTTTGAATCGCTCACCGGCTAGTAGGAGTTTCATAAGAATTGACCACTTTAAAAAAAAACACAATGTATATGTCAAATTTTTGTCACTTTAATATGATTTAATCATCAAATCTTTTACTCAATTTGAAATTATTTTTTCTCAATTTGGAATTGTTAGTTTCCATTTTGAAATTGATTATTCTCACTTTGAAATGGCTTATTCCCATTTTGAAGTTGATTATTCTTAATTTGAAGTTGAAAAGGTATAGAACAAAGGTGGGAATGGTTCGCGTGTTTTCTAGAATGCAATAAAAAATCAATGTTGGGAAGGTTTTTGAGTCATTCTTAGCCGTTTTACGTTCTTAGCTCGTTTTTAAAAATCGCAGCGTTGTTCAAAACGAGCATTTTTTGACCATCTTCCAAATTAGCTACGAGGTTCTAATTCTGCTACAAATCCTTGAAATATTTTTCGAATCGCTCACCAAATAATGGGAGTTGAAATAACAACTTTTCGTTTTAGGTGACACCCGGTAGAATTTGTGACGAAAATTAAAGTGTTTTTTTTTCATTCTAGAAATAGCATATATTGTAACATTTTGTCTGGAATTATCGGCGAAATATTTAAAAAAAATAAAAGGAAACAAACAACGATTATATCATGCGATAATTCGTTGTGCTACCCATAAAACAACAAAAATTCGTCAACAATGTTTGAAACAAATCAAAAATTCGATTGAAAACCAACCAGAATTAGCTGTAAGTCTACTAAAAGAATTACAAGATTTATTAAAAGCTCGTGATTTAAATACAAATAATTCTAATGATGAGAATATTATCGAAATTACACCACAAGCTTTAATTAGTTGTTTAACAACACTATGTACACAAAATGATGATGTAATTTTGGAAGCATTTCTACCAGCTCATCATCCCAGTATTCGCTCAATATCGCCAAATTTATGGTTAAAGATTATTAAATATTTCAAATTGGATCCGGTTGAATTAATTGAAGAGAATTTCAAACATTTCCGTCATTTATTAATCGATAATTATACAACATTCGAAATGTATGAGAATGGTTTAGCTACAATCACATTATTGACACCAAATCACATATTACCACTTGTAATAAATACAGTCAAACAACAATTAGATGATCCAAATCTTATAAATATAACAAAAGATGAATATTTTACGTATTTAACACCTGAAGGAGAATTGTACGATAAAAGCGTACTACCTGGGTATTGTTTTTTTTTTAATTATTTTTTTTAATTGATTTAATTTTCCAATTATAGTGAAGACGGCCAGAATACTATAAATTTGAAACGTGAAAGTAAAGTTTATAGTTATAAAGAACAATTAGAAGAATTACAATTACGTCGTGAATTAGAGGAGAAGAAAAAGAAAGATGGTAAATTACAAACACCACAATACACACAAAAACAATTAGAAATAATTAAAAATCAAAAAATTAAAGAACAAGAAATCCGTATTCGTTTAATCAATTTAAATAAAATTCTAATAAATTGTATATCAATGATAAAATCATCATCGAATGGTAATCGAAAAGAATTCTCATTATATTTTAAAGATCTATTACCATCGATAATAAATTGTTTAAAATCACCATTAGCTGCACCACATTTAACAAAATTATTTATAAATCTACATCATTTAGTTTTCAATCAAACAACAAAACTAATTGGTGAAATGATTGGTTTTATAACGTTACGTTTAGTGAAGCCACAATGTGATTTAGATACAAATTGGGAAGAGGAGGATTTAAATAAAGCAATGACACGTATTGTATTGTTAATTTATGAAAAAGTCCAACAACACCATTTTACAATACCAACATTTTGTTATATGTTCTATTTATTAAAATCGTGTCTATTATCGAATTACGCTAAAGATCATGAAGAGATTATCCACCAATGTTTGCAGATTATATCGAAATTTACAGAATTGAAAAACGATGAGAATTTAGATGTTTACCAACCACGTTATCTACCAATTCAACAACTATTTGAATTACTTCTAGAGATGATTAGTAAGAAAATTGTATTATTTATTAATTAATTAATTATTTTATTGTTTTATTTAAAGGTGTTACTAATGGTACTATACAGAGTCAAACTGTTAATTGTCTTTTGGATGTTGCAACTTGTATCAGTGATGATATTACCGGTATTGATAATGATGAGATTGATGTTCTATTAAGTGCATTACGTAGTCCATTAATTGTTGTCCGTGATGCTGCATTAAGATGTTTAATTATAATAAAATTATCATTAATTAATTATAAAGAAACACCTCAATATTTAGTAAAATTAATTCAACGTATTTGGATAATACGTTTCGATGATAATGAGGAGATACGTAAATTAGCTGATAATTTATGGAATTTATTAGATTTGAATGTAAATTTAGATTTATGTGATCAATTGTTAGATGATATTGAACATCCCGTTGAATCTGTACAGAGTGCAACATCAAAAGCATTAGCTGCAATCCTGAAAGATCATCCAGATGATGTTAAACGTATTATTGATAAACTCTTACAACTCTACAATGAACGATTAAAGGTATTGAGTAATAGTATATTATACCGGGTGTATCACGGTATTTATTCTCGCAGTTGGCTGTGCTTTTGTTTACGTAGTAACGTAGTTTGATTCGGCCATTTGAAAAATACATTAACAGATGTAATGTATGAATCAAGTTACGTTACTACGTCACCAAAGGCACAGCCAACTGCGAGAATAAATACCGTGGTACACCCTGTACAATCTACGACTTATTTCTAAATGTCAAAGTATTGGGGGTGTACAAGAATATTTACCTTCTTCATCATTTTCGATTATAAAATCGCACAAAAAAACGGACACTTGAGGACTATTTGTTAAAACTGTCTATTTTTATGTATTTATTGTCGTTACCATGGTTTCTTACATTCTTACACGAGAGAAACTTTTATCTAGTACTAAAATAGTTTTCTTGGTCACTTTTCGTTTTAAATATTACGTTTGTATATTCTCACAACTAAGCATTTTTAAATTTGTTATTTATTTTTGTCGTTACCATGGCATCCTTACAGCACCTATGATTCAAAATCGCACATAAACGGATACTTTAGAACGACTTTTTGAACCTGTCGCTTGATATATTTTTCTAGTTATCATGGTTTTTTTAACATTGGAGAAAAATAATGAAAAATACTATTTGCTGATTGGCTGGTAACTATAAAAATATATAAACCGGTACTTTTAATAAGTAGTTCTAAAGTGCCTGTTTTTATGCGATTTTAAATCTTAGTTGCTGTGAAATGTAAGGTTGCCATGGTAACGACAACAATAAATAACAACAGATTTAAAAAATGCTTAGTTGTGAGAATATTTACGAGTGGAAATAAAAAGAGACAGTTTTAACACATAGTTCTAACGGGTCTGTTTTTTGAGCGATTCTATAATCGAAAATGATTAAGAAGGTAAATATTCTTGTACACTTAGAAATAAGTCGTAGATAAAGTATAATATAAAACAAGACTATAATGAGTGCTATTATTACCTCGAATGATTACAACATGCGCTCACTCCGTTCTCGGTAATAATAGGACTCACTATAGCGTCGTTGTATAATATACTATTAAAATTATAATAAATTGATTAAATTTTCATAGATGATACCGGCGAAATTGGATGAATTCGGACGTGAATTAGAGAAACCGATAGATACATGGTATCCAAGACGTGGTGTAGCGTTCGCTTTAAACGAATTAGCACCGATTATTACACCGGAAATTATCGGTGATTTAATTAAATTCTTTGTATCGACATCATTAGGTGATCGTCATTATGAAGTACGAAAAGAGATGTTGAATGCAGCATTAAAAATTGTCGATCTACATGGCAAAGTATTTTATTTTTATTTAATTTTTTATTTATCCGTAATTGTGGTAATTTTAAGGATACTGTAAGTACATTATGGCCGGTATTTGATAATTTTATGGGTAAATCATCGAAACAAGCCCATTTCGATGCTGTAAAACAAGCTGTAATTGTATTGATGGGTTCATTAGCACGACATTTAGATAAAGATGATCCACGTATTAAACCAATCTTTCAACGTTTATTACAAGGTCTATCAACACCATCACAAACAGTTCAAGAAGCTGTTGGTAATTGTTTACCACCATTAGTACAATCAGTAAAAGAAGAAGCACCAGGTTATATAAATAAATTATTACATCAATTATTAAAAAGTGATAAATATGGTGAACGTCGTGGTGCAGCTTATGGTTTAGCTGGTATGGTAAAAGGTTTAGGTATATTAGCATTAAAACAGCATGATATTATGACGAAATTAATTGATGCAATACAAGATAAAAAGAATTATAAACATCGTGAAGGTGCATTATTTGCATTCGAAATGTTATTCCATATGTTGGGTAAATTATTTGAACCATATATTATACATGTATTACCACATTTATTACAATGTTTTGGTGATACAAGCCAATATGTACGTGCAGCAGCTGATGATACAGCAAAAGTTGTAATGAGTAAATTATCAGGACATGGTGTTAAATTAGTATTACCATCATTATTAGATGCATTAGAACAAGATTCATGGCGTACAAAAACTGGTTCAATTGAATTATTAGGTGCAATGGCATATTGTGCACCAAAACAATTATCATCATGTTTACCAAGTATTGTACCGAAATTAATTGAAGTTTTAAGTGATTCACATATAAAAGTACAAGAAGCTGGTGCAGCTGCATTGAAACAAATTGGTTCAGTTATACGGAATCCAGAGATTCAAGCAATTGTACCAGTTTTATTGAAAGCCTTACAAGATCCATCAAATAAAACACAAATTTGTTTACAAACATTATTAGATACACAATTTGTACATTTTATTGATGCACCATCATTAGCATTAATTATGCCAGTTGTACAACGTGCCTTTATGGATCGTTCAACAGAAACACGTAAAATGGCAGCACAAATTATTGGTAATATGTATTCATTAACAGATCAAAAAGATTTATTACCATATTTACCAACAATTATACCTGGTTTAAAAAGTTCATTACTTGACCCAGTACCAGAAGTGAGAAGTGTTAGTGCTAGGGCATTAGGTGCAATGGTACGTGGTATGGGTGAATCAAGTTTTGAAGATTTATTACCATGGTTAATGCAAACATTAACATCTGAAACTAGTAGTGTTGATCGTAGTGGTGCTGCACAAGGTTTATCAGAAGTCGTTGGTGGCTTAGGTGTAGAAAAATTACATAAATTAATGCCGGAAATTATTGCAACATCTGAACGTACCGATATTGCACCACATGTTAAAGATGGTTATATTATGATGTTTATTTATATGCCTGTTGTATTTACAACTGAATTCACACCATATATTGGACAAATTATAAATCCAATATTGAAAGCTTTAGCTGATGAAAATGAATATGTACGTGATACAGCTTTAAAAGCTGGCCAAAGAATTGTAACATTATATGCAGATTCGGCAATTTTACTCTTATTACCACAATTAGAAGCTGGTTTATTTGATGCAAATTGGCGAATCCGTTATAGTTCTGTACAATTATTAGGTGATTTACTATATCGTATATCTGGTGTTACTGGTAAAATGAGTACAGAAACAGCTAGTGAAGATGATAATTTTGGTACTGAACAATCCCATCAAGCTATAATAAGAGCATTAGGTGCTGAACGACGTAATCGTGTATTAGCTGGCTTATATATGGGACGTAGTGATGTTGCATTAATGGTACGTCAAGCAGCATTACATGTATGGAAAGTTGTTGTTACAAATACACCAAGAACATTACGTGAAATTTTACCAACATTATTTGGTTTATTATTAGGTTGTTTAGCTAGTGAAAGTTATGATAAACGCCAAGTAGCTGCACGCACATTAGGCGATCTAGTACGAAAATTAGGTGAACGTGTATTACCTGAAATTATACCGATTTTAGAAAGAGGTCTACAATCAGATCAACCCGATCAACGACAAGGTGTTTGTATTGGTTTATCGGAAATTATGACATCAACATCAAAAGAGATGGTATTAACTTTTGTTAATTCTTTAGTACCAACAGTACGTAAAGCATTATGTGATCCATTGCCGGAAGTACGACAAGCAGCAGCAAAAACATTTGATAGTTTACATTCAACTGTTGGTTCTAGAGCATTAGATGATATTTTACCAACATTATTGAATCAATTGAATGATGAAAATCCGGAAATTGTTGAATGGACATTAGATGGTTTACGACAAGTGATGGCAATTAAATCACGTGTTGTTTTACCATATTTAGTACCACAATTAACAGCACCACCACCAAATACAAAAGCTTTATCGATTCTAGCATCAGTAGCTGGTGAAGCATTAAATAAATATTTACCGAAAATTTTACCAGCTTTACAAACAGCATTGGCAACATCATGTGGTACACCAGATGAACAACAACAACTTGAATATTGTCAAGCTGTTGTCTTATCTGTAACTGATGAAGTTGGTATACGTACAATTATCGATATCTTATTGGAAAATACAAGAAATGAGAATTGTGATCAACGTCGTGCTGCTGCCAGTTTATTATGTGGTTTTTGTGCAAATTCCCGTGCACAATATACAGCATATATACCACAATTATTACGTGGTTTAATACATTTATGTTCAGATAATGATAAAGATATCTTACAAATGTCCTGGGAGGCATTAAATGCTGTTACAAGAACAATGGAACCAAAACAACAAGCTACTTATGTACACGATGTCCGTCAAGCTGTACGTTATGCAATGTCCGATATTAAAGATTCCGATCTATTACCAGGTTTCTGTTTACCGAAAGGTATAGCACCGATTCTACCAATATTCCGTGAAGCTATTTTAAATGGTGATGGTGATGAGAAAGAAACAGCCGCACAAGGACTTGGTGAAATTATTAAAGTAACTAGTCCACAATCATTACAACCGAGTGTTGTTGCAATTACTGGTCCATTAATTCGTATATTAGGTGATCGTTTTAATGCAAATGTTAAAACAGCTGTTTTAGAAACATTAGCTATATTATTAGCAAAAGTTGGTATAATGTTAAAGCAATTCTTACCACAATTACAGACAACATTTGTAAAAGCATTAAATGATCCAAATCGTTCAGTACGTTTAAAATCAGCAACAGCATTAAGTCATTTGATTGTAATACATCAACGTACCGATCCATTATTTACTGAATTACATAATACGATAAAAAATACAGATGATTCAAATATTAGAGAGACAACATTGCATGCATTACGTGGTATTATAACACCAGCTGGTGATAAGATGTCCGAACCTGTTAAAAAACAAATTCACACAACATTATTAATGTTATTAAATCATCAGGAGGATGTGACTAGAACTAGTGCAGCTGGTTGTTTAGGTGCATTGTGTAGATGGTTAACACAAGAACAATTAGATTATACATTAAATGAACATTTATTATCTAATGATGATCAACAAATCGATTGGACTGTTAAACATGGACGTGGTGCTGCATTATCAGTTATATTAAAAGAATCACCATCTACCCTATGGCAGGATCAATATAAAAATCAATTAATTCAAACTATTTTACGATTATTAGCATCAGATAAAATGGCAATTACACAAAGTGGCATCAGATGTTCCGGTTATTTACTACAATATTTAATGATAAATGGATTAGATCTACCAAATACACTTCTAGTACCTTTCACAAGGGTATTTTTTTATATTATTATCGTTATTATTTATTAATAATTAAAAATTTTAATTTTAGACCATGAATAATAATAATAACGACGTTAAGCAATTATTAGCAAGGGTATCAATTCATCTAGCAAAAAATGTACCACAAGCAAAAATGTCATCAGAATTATTACGATTATTATTGCCGACGTTAGTGAATGGTACCAAAGAGAAGAATAGTTATGTTAAAGCCAATTCTGAATTGGCTCTAATTGCTGTATTGAAACTACGTGAAGGGGATTCGATGCATCAGGTTTGTTGACTAATTTAAATTAATTTACTTTTATTTTTTTGCTTTATTATGTGTGATGGTTCGAAATTTTTGGAGTAGGTGTTTCATATTTGGGGAATTACTCCTGCTTGGTATGAAACTCTTTTCCAGTGAACTTTTAATTTTTCAAAATCAAGTAGACCTTTATTATTGAGCAAAAAAAACTCTTTCAGCTTTTGGTAAAGTTCATAATACGAAAAAAATTTACTAAGAAAAGTTGTGCAGAATGAAAAATTATGAATTCATGCCAATTTTCAGAATGATCGGATTACTTTGATAAAAACCAAATTTTGCCAACGTTATTTCAGGCGAGTATTATTTTTCATTTACAGTACGCCAATTTATTATTAAGGTAAGTTGATTTTAACGGAAGGCTATACAAATTTTTTAGTATCATTGGCCTACTTTGCTAATCATATTAGATCTGACCATAGTACAAAAATCTTTATTTATCTTAGTATTTAGCTTAGTAGCAGTATTTAGCTTAGTAACACTGTAAATGGGAATTAATACTTTGCCTGAAATAATGTTAGCAAAAATTGGGTTTTACCAAAGTACTCCAATCATTCTGAAAATTGGCATAACTCCATAATTCTTCATTCTAAACAACTTTTCCCAGTAACATTTTTACATATGTATTATGAACCGAAAAGGTACTTTACCAGAAGCTGAAAGAGCTTTTGCTCAATAGTAAAAACCTAATTGATTTTGAAAAATCAAAAGTATACTAGAAAAGAGTTTCATACAGAGCAGGAGTAATTCCCCAAATATGAAACACCTACTCAAAAAATTTCGATCCATCACACAACTCGATTCGATATTATTATTATATAAATAAAAAAAATTTTGCAGAGATGTTTGGAAATTCTGGATGTAGGTGCACGTGAATCACTATCAGATGTTGTAACGAAAGTGTTGAAGAAAATCGTACCACAAACTGATGTTAAAGAAGAAGAACTCGATGAGACATTATTAACTTGATTTATACAGTTTGATTTGTTTCAAATATGTGTAAACGTATTTAAAATTAATAAACAAACAAATAATTGTATAATTGTAGTTTACGAAATCCAATCTTCACTATCACTAACTTCCACTATCTGCAATATTGATTTTTTTTAATTAATTCGATTATAAATTTAATATTAATTCGATTATACATCTATGTAGTTTTCGTCGTCTTGTAATCGACTTAAGCCGGTTATATCTTCCAGGTATGTTGAATTTCCAAAGACTTTATATAAGAAATCGAAATTATTCGATTTATATTCGTTTAAAACAATCATCGAACATGCTATACATTTATCAAAACGGGGTGTAGCCGGTTGGACATGTGTGAAATTCGATAAAAATCCACGTATTGAATGTGGTAGAATTCCTAAAATTGTTTGATTTTCTACATCATTAAAATCACAATTTGATGATGTTGATAATTTATAGAATGCTGGAGCATTTATCCTAAAATTTCCAAATGTAATCTAATTTGTTAACGAATGCAATTTGCTAAAATACCCCTCTTTATGTTGAAGCAATGAAGCGGCTAATTCTACAGCCAATGAACCGGCAATTGATGAAATTCCAGGTCTTGTAACTGTACATTGTTGATCTAAAGTACGATCCGTAAACGACTGGAAAAAGAAATAATTATTTTTTTAAATATATTGTAAATATTCGATTACATTTCCAGGTGCTGTTACATCATTACAGAAATAACAGCCCAAATTTCGACCGGAAATCGCTTTAAATCCCTGTTGTGGTGCAATATTTTCATCTACACCATCACCAGAACCACCATGGCGCATTATTAGATACGTATCGAAACCTAAGGCTACATTTATCACCATCTGTAATAACATTTTAAGATAGAGAAATATTAAAATCTGTGATTTAAATTATACTTTATCGTAAACGGCACCAAATAGGGTCGGTAACCAACGACTTTCCCTTGAATCTGTCAATAAAAATATTAAATCGTGTTCTTCGAACAATTTCTGTAGTTTCTCAACTGAATTTTTAAGATTATCGTACGAATCAATACAATGTCCTGGCATTGGAATTGTTAATTGGTATCCTTTAGAATTCTATAAATTTTATCGAACAAATTAAATAAATGATAAGATAATGCTTAAAATTCTTTACAATGCTAGGAAAAATCTTTCGTAAATTCTCAGCAGCAGCCTTCGATTTTGGTTTGCTATTAATCGCATCTTCGTAAGTAAACAAACTCTGACGGACTGGATTTGAATAGGAAACTGTTGAATTATCGACAAGTGTTATATTACGAACACCCCAACCCTATTAATTTAGAATGTCTGTAGTGTTTTGTTCTTTTTCGTTAATAGAACCAGAGGCGGATTAAAGTATTTCCAAGTCAAAGAAGAATTGGAACTTTGTCGTATAAATTTTAAGGTTGTATAACCAGGGCCGCCGCTAACGCCCAGACATTATTTGAAGGTGGTATTTTACAATGGCAGCGAAATTGCAACTCAAAAAAAGTAAAATATGTATACTCACGACGGCCCTGTTTATAACTTCAAATCAGCCTCTGAATCCTATGAAAAGCAATAATTACTAGTAAAGTACGTGCAACAGAACATCCCAAAGTACCAGTTCCTAACAATAAACATCGGCAATTTTTGATTTTATTTAAATCGATATGGGGAACTAGACGCCATTTCATTAATTTCAAATTCAAATCAACACTCTCTTCAAACAAACTATAATACAAAATTATTAATATTTGATTTTTAAAACTTTCAAGATAATAAATTAAAATACATTTGTGGATCCATCATTGTTTTCATATTGGAGAATCTGGGACCAAATTTAGAATTTTCATTCTTTTCCCAACCAGTCCAGCGGATTTCTTTAATTTTCTCACTATTCACATCAATATCATGTAAATACAATTTATAAATCCTACTAGTCGTACACGAGAGATTCTTATCGATTACAAAAGTTACATAATTTATCGTTTTTGCAGCTAGAAAAGGACTAATTTCTCTATTATAAACAAATCAATAACTTTTTAGAAATATTCAAAAGTACCAATGGTATAGTAAAAATATTAGAAAGTTCTTCAATTGTGGCCTAAGATGGTTTGTAGTTTCACTTGAAACGAAATAGAAATCTGAGAGATTCTCTTCAGTAATCGCATTCAATTTTGATGATATCGTACAAATATTCGATTCATGAATTAAAAAATACGAACGTTGATGAATATCAAGTTTCCAATATTCTTCAATCAATTCGGAACAATTAAATTTCAACAATAAATCATCGGATCCTTTTATATCAAACTTCAAACTATACGGTACTGGAAACGCGAACCAATAATAGAAATGATACTTCTTCAAATCCTACAAGAAATGATCCAATAAATAGAGAGAAACTGATTAAAATACTGACCTTACACTAAACGATAAGACAAAGAAATTGTTTAATAGTGATGGTGATTTTAACACATACCCATTACGAATTAATTCGACGAATTTACCACCTTCCTGTTCGATTAACTGTTCCTTATCGATGTCTTTGAATTGTTTTAAAGTATTTTTATTCAAAATTCTACCATGATACGGTATTGTTGTTTGATTTGTTATATCCCTAAAATTTACAGTAAATCAATTTTTAAAAACTATAATTTTCCGATTTTATTCAACTTATTAAACGATGTACTATCAACTTCTACAATTGGTAATTTCCAATTAGTACCGATTATATTATAACCCCAAATATTTACATCGTTCTCATTCAATTTAAATTCGTTGATTTTCAATTCAGTGAATTTATTCCAGAAACTCGATTGAATAAATGATGATACAGGTGTTAATTGTGGTAATTGTTCAGAACCCATTATTACCTTTTTCCAATTTTTCTAATATTGATAATAACAGTACATTTCGTAACGTATAGATGGCACTTTCGCTATAAGATGTGGTTAAGATTACAATTATAACTAATAAGAGTACTTGATTGCAATGCTGCCACATGTATATCCAGTTTACCGCTAAATTTGAAATTCAAAGCACACATGAAAATAATTATCCATCTAATTTCGTTTAAATAATTGAAAAATTTACTTGTGAATTCTATTAATGTTAATTCAGTACAGAAAACTGGGAAATATTGAACGTCAAAGGAATGAGCGGTAGATACTTTAGAAAATCATCAAGATCTTGATTTTTTTCTCTTTTAATAAAGAACTAATTAAAAAAGAACAGTTTTATTATTGCTAGATTATTTATCTTTGCAGATATAAAGCAATCGTATTTGCTGCTATATTAGCAAAACTTTATCAAGCTGTATTCGTTTTACATATCGACTTCGAAATATAAACTTATTATATTAGAACCTCTAACTCATTTCAAAGTTGGTCAAAAAACGCTCGTTTTTGACAAGATCACGAGCTTCAAAACCGAGTCAAACACGCGAAACGACTAAGAATAACTCAGAGATCCTCCTAGAAGAGATTTTTTTGTTTTTTTCCCATTGTATTCTAGAAAAAAGTGCGAAAAATTTTCACCTGTTCCAGAATAAAATGGAGAAAAATCAATCTTGGGAGAATCCTTGAGACATTGTAAGTCGTTTTGATGTGTATAGCTCGTTTTTGAAAATTGCGACATTGGCCAAACTGAACGTTCTTTGACCTACTTCCTAATGAGCTACAAAATTCTAATTTTGCTGAAATGTTCTTTAGGGACTACCCTAAGAATCCTTAAAATATTTTTTAAATCACTCTCCAAATAATGGGAATCCGAAATGAATAATCCGGTATACCGAGCGAATCGAGAAATATTTCAAGGATTTATAGGAGGCTCCCTAGAGAATATTTTAGCAAAATTAGAACCTCGTTGCTCATTTGGAAGTTGGTCAAAAAACGTTCGTTTCTGATGTCGCAATTTTCAAAAGCGAGTTAAACACACAAAACTACTAAAAATGATTCAAGGATCCTCCCTATATTGATTTTTTCCTTTTTCTTCACTTTATTCTGGAACAGGAGGGAGTGTTTTGTATTTTTCTAGAATGCAATGGAGAAAAACTAAAAAACTATTGTTCAGGGGTTCTACGAGTTATTCTTAGTCTTTTTGTGTGTTTAGTTCATTTTTGTAAATCGCGACATCGTCACTAACAAACTTTTTTTTACCAATTTCCAAATGAGCTACGAGGTTCTAATTTTGCTAAAATGGTCTCTAGGTATCATCCTACAAATCCTTAAAATATTTTTTAAATCGCTTGCTAAATAATGGGAGTTGCTATTGCAACTTTTCGTTTTAGGCGACTCACCCGGTATACTAATTGTAAGTTGAAAACAATTTAGGTGACCCTAATAATTAGTGTTTATGTTAGTTAAAATACAAATTCTTTAAAAAATTCATTTATATTTAAAAAAGTATCCCAAAGAGATTCTCAATAAAAACGAGTATTAGGTTGAATGTTCCGTGATATTTCTTTACCAACAATTTGTTTTGTTTATTTTCTACGTTAAACAAAATCTTACCATTGAAAATTGAGTAAATTAATATAAAAATTTGGCAAAATAAGATAATTTAATATTAATTTTATCTAGATATGTTGACCTGGCATGCATCCTACACCTCATATAAGAAAGACTGTAATGCTACGCTATGAATTCCTTGATTAACAAAAAAAATATATTTACAATCTAAATATAAAAGTGTGATTTTTCTTTAAAGATTACAAAAACAATTTCAATTAACATTTGAATTATATATAATTTTCTTATTTATTATACATATTATTTGGTAAATGATGCTGAAACGTAGTTCCTACTGCTTGGCTAATGAACGCATGTAAGGTTTACGTTTATTAATTTTTATAGCTTATGCGAAATAAAATATAGCAATGGATTTTTTTTCATTCGGAACTAAACACTATGGAGAATCCAATAAAATTATTGAAAAACAACTATATTAGAGAATTTTATTAAAAATTTCCCGAGAATGTTGACTATTATCGATGAATTCGACCATCACCGACATTTATGGCGCAATTACAATGAATTTATTCTATTTGAATGAAAACTATTCGAAAATATCGAATCTGTATAATGTTATTTAATATGTTGCCGAAAAGTTTTTAGAAAATTTTTAATTTTCCGCCCGATAGGGTCTAAAAAAGAAAACCATGACATCACAAAGTCGAGAAAATCGGGGCCACAACCGCTCCAAGTCGTCTACTATCAGTCTTCGGTCAAGCGCGCTCTATGAGAACGCCATGATCTCGATTTGAAGCTTCATTTCCCAAAGTTGACGTCGTCTCTTAATTTTGTGTTGTTTGAAAGATTCAATATTTTTTTATTGTGACAATGGCAGAAGTCGAAACTCAAATTCCTGCAGCTTCTAATGCTCCAGCTGGAAGTACTGCAAATCAAACACCGGTTAAAAAGGAAAAAAAAGCGAAGAATCCACGGACAAAACCAACACATCCACCAACATCAGAGATGGTGAATAGTGCGATTGTAAGTTTAAAAGAACGCGGTGGTTCATCGTTACAGGCAATTAAAAAATATATCTCAGCAAATTATAAAGTAGATGCGGAGAAGATGGCACCATTTATTAAAAAATATTTAAAAAGTAGTGTTGTATCTGGTGGATTGGTACAAACAAAAGGCAAAGGTGCATCCGGTTCATTTAAAATGGCATCAGCAACTTTGAAAAAAGCACCAGTTAAATCAAGTGGTACTACAAGTGAAAAGAAGAAACCAACCAGTCCTGGTGTTAAGAAAGATAAAATCAAGAAGAAACCGGCTGCAAAGAAACGTGCTGCTAGTACACAGAAAGCAACAAGTGCTGCTGCTCCAACAACGGTGGCTCCTTCCACTCCCGTTAAATCACCAGCTAAGAAACCGTCTGGTAAAGCTGCAAAGAAAATGGCGGCATCTCCTGTATCGACCAGTGACGCTGAAAAGAAAACACAAGCCACCCGTACTAAGGCGAAAAAAGCAACTGCTGCTGAAAGTAAAAAGAAAGCTGCGTCACCTGCGAAAGTTGCTGCTGTTGCAGCTGTTACAAAGACAAAATCACCGATGAAAGCCAAGAAAGCAAGTAAAGCTGGTCCAACGAAAAAGCCAAAAACACCAAAACCGAAAAGTACAAAGGCCGCTGCGGCTGCATCTCCAAAAGCTAAAAAGGCTGCATCGCCTAAAAAGAGGAAATAATTACATTTTTTTTATTATTATTACATGTAAAAACCTAGGTTAGGGATTATTCATTTGAATATGAGTACATTTTAAATGACTCCGTTTGGGGTCGCCGACTTTACTCAATATATATATATTTTTTTTTGTACAAATTACGTTAAATAGAAATAAAAGATGTATTTAAACATTTGGACATGTATAGTTTGTATTCACTATTGGTAACAATATATTTATTTTTTTCCTAATTTTTTATTTCATGAAATTCATATACAAATCCCGACAATCCATTGTGTTGTATTTAAGACCCGCCCCTAATTCATGGGCGTGGCTTCGTCTCATTATAAATAGATGCTGCACACGTCTAATGGTCATTTTCTGTTTGTTCGTCTTTGTGGTTGTACAAGTATTATTTTAATTTTTGGAAAATGACTGGTCGTGGAAAAGGTGGCAAAGGTTTAGGAAAAGGCGGTGCAAAACGTCACCGTAAAGTACTCCGTGATAATATTCAAGGTATCACCAAACCGGCTATTCGACGATTAGCTCGACGTGGTGGTGTTAAACGTATATCCGGATTGATTTATGAAGAGACTCGTGGTGTATTGAAGGTCTTCTTGGAAAACGTCATCCGAGATGCTGTAACGTACACTGAACATGCTAAACGTAAAACTGTAACAGCTATGGATGTTGTGTATGCATTGAAACGACAAGGTAGAACATTATATGGTTTTGGTGGTTAGGAAAATTCAAAGCAAATTCAAAACTGACTTTTTATTTGTATCAAATTTTAAAGTTTTTTTTTAATAATAAAGCGGTTCTTTTTAGAACTTTAATTCTTACGAATGACGTTTTGTAATTTTTTAATTTAAATAAAATCGATATAAACAAAATATTGATTTTTCGTTAACGCAAGCGCTTAGACATCCTGTATTTTTCCAATTATATTTTTTCTAAATACTTGTGTTATGTATACTACATGCGTATCATGTTGCCAAATTGTTGATTCTCACCATAACAAATTCAAAACTGTAAATTTTGAATTGAAGCTAAATTAAAAATAATAGATCGAATTGAATCTGTTCATCTTTAATAGATTTAAACACAAAAAAACTTAATTGAAGCACAAGTATTTGAGTACGCTTACAAAATTGACAACATTGCACTTTGGAATATACTTTGCGGTATATTATGGTTATGTGTACTAAATAATGAACTCTTGCAGTTTAATTGAAGATGTATATGAAATTACAATAAATTTTAAATAATTTAAATAATGTAATTTACTAATTATTCCCGTAAAATACTGACAAAGTTACAAACAAATAACAATGGAAAACGTGACAAAATGGCGGCTATTCTTTGTACAAAGAATACGTTACTGAATACAATTATTGCCATAAAATATGATTTATGACCATATTTAAAACATAAATGTTTGGTTTATCAAAATTATAAGTTTCTCCATTGAAAATTACTTTTTCTATAAAAATAGCATTTAATGATTGCTGTTATGGAATTGTAAGTCGTTCGAAACTGATAAATTTTGAGATTTGGGGAATGTTTTGTTGTTCAGTGATAAAAATATGAAAGACGTCTAGATATACCCACTTTTTTGATAAATTTTAGACCAAATATTTGACTCAATATATTAATTAAACATAATATTTGAACCATCATTGGAATTTTTCTAAAATTTATAAGATAAAAACAACGGAAAATTCCGTTCCAATTATAATAAACAAGTTGTGACAATTCCTTTTATTTATTTAAATTTACAGTTATTTTGAGACGTAAAATCGTCTGGAACGTACAAAGTATCTTTACTATAAAACAATTTTTGTCCCGAAAAGGAATCTTTTTTTATTTATTTAAATTCTACAATAATTAGTAATGCAGCTATAAAAAAAAGTCTTTTAATCGTGCTGACACAAATCCATATTATTCTTCGTCAAAATTTTATTTCGAACTTGTATATTTGGTGACAGCTTTCGTTCCTTCGCTGACAGCATGCTTGGCCAATTCACCAGGTAGTAGTAAACGTACAGCAGTTTGAATTTCCCGACTTGTTATCGTCGATCGTTTATTATAATGAGCCAAACGGGAAGCTTCAGCCGCAATCCGTTCGAAGATATCATTTACAAAACTGTTCATAATACTCATGGCTTTACTTGAAATACCAGTATCAGGATGGACTTGTTTTAATACTTTATAGATATAAATGGCATAACTCTCCTTCCTGCGGCGCTTCTTTTTCTTATCGGTCTTGGAGATGTTCTTCTGGGCTTTACCAGCTTTCTTCGCGGCTTTTCCACTTGCTTTCGGTGGCATTGTTGGTTAGATAACACAAAATACACTAAACGACAATAGACAATACCCAAAATAGTCAAAATACACAGCGCACAGCGCCCAATTGCGATTTTAATTTATATTGAAATAGAGCAACGAGTTTGCGCAGATTTGTCTAAATTGACAACGCGTAGAGCGGCGCTCTAAAGTTATAAATATAGGTCACATCAAAAATTTTCGTTGAGTCGATTTTATACTGTAGCACGGTTAGGGTGTAATTATCGAGTAATTTTCATAGGGAAGATTTGTATTATTAATTAAAAGGGACTGTAATTACAAGCCGTAAATTTTCTTTTGTTGTTGAATGGTTGAATCTAATAAGACCTAATATCGAGTCAAAATACATTTATTTAATCATTTTGTCTGTTTCAACTTAGAAATATAATTCTTTACATGGTATTCAGCTATAAAATACAAAATTGAATGTTTCCGTATTGAATTATTAACAAGAGCCATCCGATAGCATTTTAATAAAGAAACATCTTCTTCTTCCGGCTTTAAAAACAATTCCAACGGGCAAATACTCTGGAAATAGATTCAAATTAAACTCAAAGAATAAATCAAGAAAATCATCACACCTGTTCTGGAGTTGTATTTAAAATCTCCACAACTCCCAAATATTCCGACCATAAAATCTTCCTCCATTTAACATTGTGCCGTTGAACTAATGGCACTAAAATAAAATTACCAAATAATACATCACCATAACTAACACTCTGGTATTGTTCGAGTAATTGTTTGTAGAAATCTTGGAAATTATTTAAACCGTGAATGGTACGATTAAAATTAATGTCCGGTTCACAATTTTTGATTAAGTTCCTCAAACACAAATCGAGTAAATCGTGAATCTCTTTTACTAGAAATAACGAATCGCTCAATAGAAACGTACAGGCTATACGACAGAAATAATCAGTTGGATTGATTGTTGTTGCCATCAATTCAGGGAAGAGAGTTTCATAAATTAATATCCATCTTAAACAGTTTTTTATAATCGAAATTTGTTCGGTTTCATTAGTCGATTGGTGTTCTTGTTGTCGTTGATATAACAAAATTATTGGGGTGTAAATCCAATCAATCGGGATTATATTACCTATATTGATATCCAAACAAAGTTTTGTTGTAAAATCCGGGATATTCTATAAAAAAATTAAATATAATAAAAGAATTATTAATAGAATTTATCTACGACTTATATATGAAGTAATTATTATATGTGTGATTTTTGCAATATAATGTCCTTTATTCTTTCCTATTTTCTGATTGGCTTACGAGCGGGAATAAGGAACCATTATTTCCTCTCGTACGCCAATCAGGAAATAGTATTTTTCATTAGCGACAGGTTTAACAGTATCCGTTTTTGTGTGAGTTTAAATCATAGTTACAGTGAAATGTAAAGATACTATGGTAACGACAAAAATAAATAACGAGATTTAAGAAATGCTTAGTTGTGGTAACCACAAAGAATAAATAAAGAGACAGTTTTAGCAAATATGGAGTTCTAAAGTCTGTTTTTTGTACATCACCAGTACCTATACACTTAGAAATAAGTCGTAAGATAAAGTATAGTGTACAACTCGCTATAATGTGTGCTATTATTACTTTCATTCTCGGTAATCATAGCACTCATTATAGCGTCGTTATATAAAATACTATTAATTACCTTTTTTAAACCTAAAACTTGTATGTAGACCTGCTGAATCTCATCCAAATACTTTAACGACAATTCAAACGAATTATTCCTAGTAATATCGAGATTTCTCATTAAAACATCAGTTGGATAGAATTGTGGATTAAAAACAATATTAATCAATATATATTCAATATTCGGTTTTTGTTGATAATTGAACGTACTCGTACATTTAACGGCTAATTCGTAAAAAACAAACGTGTCTAATTGTCGCCAAATCTTGGTACAACACTTTAATATATTCATAACTAGAAAATTTTCAATACTTGTAAACCAATTATTTGTTAAATAATACCGATCAGATTTTGCTAAATCGTTGATATATCTTTTGATATTATGGTTCGTTAAAAATGTAAATTTCAATTCATTATCATTGGATAATTCGATGAAATTCGATAGAATTGAAAGGAATGGTAAACAACTGTTTGTTTGTAGTATCGGTACGATATGTTCTGATGTATGCCAAGCTGCAGCTTCTAAAGTCTTCAAATTTGCTGTAGTTTTGTGCGTTTGATAATTATTCAACAACATTGAACCACTCCTTAAAAAATTACAATTACAATTAATTTAAACAATACAATAATTATAATGAATACTTGATGGTTTTCGTAACGGTTTCAAAACCTTTAGATTTCAACAATTCCATAATCAATTGTTGTAAATTATCATTAATAACAATACCAGCTTTTAACCAACAGTTTAAACAATAAAATATCGACGAGATTATTTGTAATTTGCCACATTCGAATTGTTCAATAGATAAAAATTGTTTCAACCATTTTGTACAACATTGTACAATTAAATCGATATATGGAACAATTATTGTTGGTTGTTTTATCGAAATATTCCCAAATAGATTGAATAAACTACCAACATGACTGTGGCGTACAAAAGTTGCTTCAAAATTTGTATTTTTATAATGGTAATTCAACCTTTCCATTAAAATTGGCTGGAAAATTCTATAAAATCAACAATTAATGTTAATTCATCTCATTAAGGCGATTCCGGAGATATTTGTCGATTCGGCGTGCGAAAATTATTCATTTTCAAACAGCGATTACTAACTTGTTTTTTTTTAAAATAATGTTAAAAATTGACATGGGTTGAATAGAGCATTTCAAGATGCATGCTTTAAAACTTTTTATTTTGGAAAAATTTCATTAAATTCTGAATGGCTGAGAAAACTTTTGGGCCCTGTTTTTTTCGTACATTTTACTTCATAATTGGCTGAAATTTATCCAATATTGTCAATTTTCAATATTTATCAATTGATTTAGATAGAAAATTGAAAGAGCTTTCCAAATCTTTAAGAATTTTCTCAGTATGCTTGTTAGTTTTTCGATAACTGAAGAAAATTTAAAAAAAATTCCAACAGTGATGCCATAAATAATTTTCAGAATAGCAAATTATACTCTCGGATTTAGAAAGCTGATCTAAAATGTGAGGGCATAAAGCTCGAGTTTAAGATTTAATTTTGAAAATTAAGTGAGTTTCAGGGAAGATTTGAACCCCCTTTTCCCCTATTATTTACAAGTACTAAAATTAATTAATTTGCCTCTTAATTGGTATGAAAATATGGGAAATTTTATTTACTTCACGACCATATCATTATAATGAAAAATATTTTGAAAATCTGCCTGGAAATTTGATTTTCAATAGACGCTGTTTGTGTTGCTATGTGCTGTGTACGAGATCTATGTGGGACGTTGCATGCTAAATCACAAGAACGTTAAAAAATAGCAACACAAACATGGTCTATTGAAAATCAAATTTCCAGGCACATCTTCAAAATATTTTCCATTTGTAATGATATGTCCGTAAAGTATTTAGATAAAATTTCCGATATTTTCATACCAATCAAGAGGCAA